>BSBK01001916.1:470000-495000 GCA_027943335.1 Chamaecyparis obtusa
TATGTGGAAGAGTTTCTAAATGACAAAAATCTTGAAAAAGGGTGGATAACTTAAGGTAGCTCTTGAAGATCTTGAAAATATAGAGAATAAAAATTGAGATCTGATGGAAAACATCAAAGAAGAAAATGAATGCATTAGGAAGCTAAGGGAATAGATCAATAAATTCAAAGAAAGACATAAGGAGGTTAGTGAAGAAGTGAAACAAGAAAATGATATGGTTGTCAGTCTAAAATTACAAGTTGAAGAAGACAAAAAGGCAAAAGAACGCTTAAATGGCATCATTAAGAACAATAAAGAATTGCAAGAAATTGGAGTATGAAGTGGTATCGCTTAAATCAGATCTGGAAAAGATAAAGAATTAGGAAGAAAAATTAAAATTGAGTGTTGCAAGACTTGATGAGATAATGGTTGTGCAAAAGACTTCGAAAGACAAAAGTGGATTAATGTTTGAGGTTGGTGAATGCTCATGTCAGAAGATTGAAGACAAAGAGAATGTAGATCTAACAAAAGACACACAAGCTATCCCAATTGCTATAGAAATCAACCAAGGAAAGAAACTTTCAAGTTAAAGAGATGAAGAAAGAAATTATTAGGTCAAGCAACACATTTGTCAAAGGTACACTTCCTTTAATGTCTATTTTTTTTACTATTGAAAAATTGTACAAAAGGCAATAGATTCTAGAAGAAGATTAAATCAAAATACTACATCCTTTTCCAGTCAATGCTTTACCTAATAAAAAAAATTGGTCATAATACTAGTCAATATAGAAGTTAAATTATGAATAGTCAAAATAGTGAAAGAAATGGAACCTTCAATAGTTTTTGTCGTGTGTGCTATATTTTTGGACACAATGCTAACCAATGTAGATCTAGAGTAAATAAGAGAAACATAGAACATAAGAAAATTAAATGCTACAATTGCAACAAATTTGGCCACCTAGCAAAGTTTTGTAGAAACATAAATATAAAACAAGACGACTCAATGAAAACTAGTGAACTGACAAAGAAAGTTAATGTGGAAGAATTCAAAAATGAGATGAAGAAGATCTAGAAGAAGAAAGAGGATGTGGTTGCACACTTCTTTGGTGCAACAAATCTCTCTAGTAATTAAGTTAAGAGGACTTTGGCTCAGGGGCAGCTAAAAGGAAAACCAATTTCCCTTGCCAAAAATAGTATGTTGTTGTTATAGCATGAATACATGAAGACATGATGAGTAAATTGATGAAATGCTCATGTTAGTGAAGATTTCAAAAGAAAAGATTAATTTGTGGCAAGTTAAAGAAGGCATAATCATCACTATGTGCATAGACAAACTATTAGTAGTTTTTTCTCCTTGTAGTTATTACTTGTAAGAATAGTCACATGCGCACTTAAAAAGGAAATTTTAGTAATTTTTTATTCATTCAAAGAAAAGGAAGTCTATGGAGAGCTAATTGAAGAGAAAAGAATGAGGTTTACCAATAGAAAGAAAAGAGATATTTCCATTTTTGTGCCCTAATTTATAAATTTTGTAAGAAAATTTGTTCTCTTCATGGCAACTCTGAGTATAGTTGATGTTGATGACCAACCATGTCCTAAATTCAAGAGATATCCTAACAAATCAATTTAGAATGACCCAATGGGTGCATTGACTAGTATATTGTTTGGGGTTTTCTAACTAAGGACATTATAGCTTACATTCATGTTAAGATTAACAAATATCACCATCGTAAGCTAATTGATATGTGGGAAAAGGAAATGACTGTTGATTTTGAAGTAAAACCTATTTTCAATGTCCTAGTTGAGAAAATATTGAATGTATGTAACTATTTTCCTAATTTGTGCTATGACAAAAAATAGATAACAATGGAAATGAGAAGAATCCATGATGACTTTGTATAGTTATATCATCCTTTGATGATTACCAAGGAGGTGATAGGTGAAATTACAGGTCTTTGGTCCACTAGACTAGTTCCTAAATTAAAGACAGTGAAAAAAAGAGGTTGAAAGGATAACCAAAGCAATTCTTGACAAAAGAGTGTTATCACAAGTACGCACAATTGAAAATCTTGCGGTAAAATATGTCTCTCTAATGATTGGAAGTAAGATCTATTTCAAAAAAAGGGAAGATTATGTGTCTTCAACTGCAATCAACATGGCATATGAGTTGGTAGTAAAGAACACAGGCTATGACCTATATGATCTCCTGAAAGAAAAGTTATTGGATAATATAAATCAATCAAAGGAAAAGAAACACAAATAGTAGTGTGGTACTCTCGCTTTGTGCATCTTGTTATATTTCTTGAGTGAAGTCCTTGGTGTTGGTAAAATTATATGGATTCCAAATAAACCTATTTCTCATCAAATCAATGACATAATGGGTAAATTCAAAGATTTAAGTTCTAAAGAGGAAGCTTTTGCCTCATTCTTTTCTATTTTCCAACACTGAATGCATTAAAGGGAAAGGAACCCTAGTAAAATTGTTGAAAAATAATAAGAAGGATATCACATTCCTCATAACCACATATGAGTGCATTATGGAAGTAGTTAAGCCTAGAATGGTGTGTGTTCTGGCTCTAGGCTATGAAGTTCCTAAGGATGTATTAGAAGGATTGCCAGTTGTATTGTTGAATAGTCCTATAAACAATACAAAGGAAAGAACTAGAACATATGAGGAGAAAACTATGAAGGTACACCAAGAATTAATGAAACCAGTAATTGAAAAGAAAGTCCAAAAAATAATAGAAAAATTAGCCAGAGTATCTGGAATATCATAGAAAGACATTGATTAAGAAAAGGAATCTAGTATTCTATCACTCCTAGGAGGTCTAGAAGGAATGCCTTAGTTCCTACAATTCCTACACCACCATCATCATCAAAATTAGAAAGAGTAAAGTCTACTCCTTTCCATGAGAAAACTACTCAAACATTTGATGAAAGGTTTATTAAGAGGAAAAATGAGACTTTCTCTTCCTCTTCTCAAAGAAGAGTCAAGCAGAGTGACTAGAAGGAATCTGACTAAAGAGGCATTAGAATCACAAGAATATAAATATGAAGAAGAAACAACTCAATTAGCTTAGAAAGGAAAAGATCAAAGAACCTAATTATAGAATCTTCAAATGAAGAGTCAAAAGAAGTAAAAGAAAAAACTTATAGCCTAGTAAGAAAGGAAGATAAGAAAGGTAAGAAGAAACCTCTTAAACTAGAAACCTTGTCTGAGTATATGGTACAAGAAGGAAAAATAAAATAAGTTGGACAAAAGTATAGAAAATCAGATGAAACCGACAAGGCCATCATAGTTGAAGCCTTCATAAAATACTTGTATAGTCTTAAAAATTTAAGACCCATTAATTTAGGATCTCAAACACCTTTTGGGCCCCATTTTGGTGATTTCATTGATTTTGAGTGTGTTATGCTTGATATTCCTACATTTTTCCCGCATATTTTCCCTGACACCCTCAATTTTCCTTAGAATTCAGAGGCTTTTCCTTGAGTTTTGCACCACTAGTTACAGGTCAAACTTGACCAATACCTGGGTATAGGTCAACTTCAAACTATCCCCTAGGAGGTGAATTTTCATTGGCTCACAGGCCCGATGCGAAGTATTTACTTTTTCCTGCTTCTTTTTGTCAACCTTTGCAAATCTGAGTCCCATGTCACTGTAAGAGGAGACCTTTCCCTCTCATTTGAAAACATAAAGAATACCTACAATCCAAAGGACATTCAAGAGAATCCATTATTGTAGAAAATAAAGAGAAAATTAAAAGGAAATCAAGTATTCAAGTCTAAGGAGCATCCAAGGAGCTTCGGTGGTGACTTCAAGCATACTAGGTCTTTTGGATCCAAGACTTGGGAGCCTTCATTCATCATTATTTCTCAAGAATATCAATAATTGGAGAATTCATGATCTATGATTTGGCCCTTGTAGATCCATTACATGTGTGAAGACATCCTAGATCCAAATCAACACCAATCACATTCAAGCAAACACATCTTTGTGGATATCATGGATTTGTATCCATCTGTAAGGTTTTGACAAGCAAGGTGATATTTAAATTTTATCTTGTTTACATATTTCATTTCTATATTTTCAAGGTCAATTCCTATCCTGGGGCTTGACCAAGGCATTCCCATTTCCCTCCAACAATTTTCGCTTTTTCCTTGTGTGCACGTAAACAAAATTTTGTGGAGTTTCAGGAGAGAATTGTACAGATCCGAAGGTGCAATTTTGTTTTTAGGATTGAGACTTGCATTTTTATCCAATGAGGGAACATGTCAAACCAGGTTTGACATGTTCCTACAACCTTGAAAATTTCACAGTCTATAGGTTCTGTCATCAGGGTTTCAAATCTCATTTTTCTCCTAGATCTAGCACAGTCTGACAAGGTTCTCAGATCTAATTTTTCTTCCTCTTCAAAACCTAAAGGTGAGTATAATTCTATCTATGTGAATTCATAACACATGTTGATAGATCATATATGTACCTTGTTGTTTATCTTTGTATGAAGTATATACTTCTCATTACTTTGCATATATACTTTACTTCTTCTCTTCCTCTTTTACATAGATGAAAAGGACCCTTGAATATATATCTCCTAAGACTTTGATCATGAATTATAACCCATACATCTATTTGGGATGTTCTATTCAGATTTGAGTCCCAAAAGGGGTTATGTTTGAGGGCCTTCATTCCAATGTATATAGTGGAAATAGTGGTCTTCATACTTCATAATTACATTCTTAAAATTGATAATTAAAAACTTGTCATATTTGCACATTTCTTTCAAATTCCATTGTATCTTCTTATTTCTTTGTGTATGAGATTTATCACTTTGAGTGCAACTTATATTATTCTAGTTATAAGAAGTTGTAGATTAATGGTCTCTTTTGATCCCGAACCTTCTTTCTTTCCTAGGAATCTTGATGAGAAAATCATGCATCATGTTGATCCTTATCCTATCATGGAAAATAAATCTTCTCATTCTTCTGATGATGAAGATGAAGCATTAAGAGTTTCTCCTTCCCAAGTTCAAAAGCTTACTCATGACTTTGAAAATTTTGAACAATAGTTAGCTCAAGAAAATCATAATCTCGTAACTCTTTCTGTTATAGAAGGCATAAAGAAACTCATTCATCATGATGAACAAGGCATGAATTTATTGTGTGCTATTACTTATTTGGTTCATAAAAATGTTAAACCTATGGAAGACTATGATCAATAATTAGGTTACATCCCACCTTCTACAAATGTTGAAACTTCTTTGGCTATTTCCACTTATATTCCTACAATCTCCACTTATGTTCCACCTCTTATAACAAACTCAATTAAAACATCTAATCCTACACATGTGAGTCTTCCTAATCATATCTTTCCTTCTATTCCAACAAGTAGTCCATGTATTTCATTACCTTCATCTATGCCTTCTTACCATAATGTTCCCTTTTCATATTCTAACAATCCTCCTCCTTTGCCACACATTTCTTCCAAAATTCCTTCCACTTCAAACAATAACCTTCCTAATATTTTCAATATTTCTCCTCCTATAATTTCCTCTACCGATTCTACTATCAATAGCCTAGCTCAAATTATCTCTTCTTTACAACAATAACTTGCTTCCTTGACTCAATCTAAATTCAATATTCCTACATGTGATATTGCTAGTCCTTTTTCCATGGATATTATCCAATCTATTATCCCACAAACTATTGAGATTCCTCATCTTGAGACTTATAATGGTAAGGGTGATCCCGTGACTCATGTCAAGACTTTCCAAACATTATGTAGTGATTTTTCCCATGACTATAGGTTCACGAGAAAAAAAATTTCTAGAAGCTTTCAAGACAAGCCCGTGTAATGGTATTGTTCATTTCCTCCTCATTCCATTGATTCCTTCCATAAGATTGCTAATGATTTTATCCGACATTTCCAAAACAACATTGGTCCTAAGGTTTCTTTGACCAATTTAATGCATTGTAAACAAGGTGTTAAAGAAGAAATTAGTGATTTCATTGGTAGATTTAAGCATTTTCATGCTCAGATTTCTTATCCAATGCCTGATATTGGTATACAACATATTTTTATTACTAATTTACAAAAAGACATTAGAGACAAGATTTTCCTTACTGATTTTTCTTGCTTTTCATAATTTTGTGCAGTGCTTCATCATTATCAGCTTCAAGTGAGTCAATTCAAGAGCACCACTCTGATGGCTCCTATTTTTTATGATAAGAGTGATGTCACATCCAATTTCAACAAGTTTAAGAAATTAAATAACTACGTCAAAACCAACAATTCATCTAACACGGTAGATGAGCAAGTGGTAGCAACATCCAAAGGTGTGGCTCCTTTGTCCTCTATTTTTAGACATGTTCGTACTTTTACTCAACTATCTAAATCTTTGCATAATATCATGATGAAATTAATGAATGAAAACATGATTAAACTTCCTCCTATTAATCCAATTGACCCATCCAAACCTATGTCCAAATACTTTGATTCCAAAGCCTTTTTCCAATACCATCGTCATCTCGTTCATGATACTGAAAAATGTGGTTCAAGACCTTATTGATTCTAATGCTATCTCTATTGATGCTGATCTTAATAATGGTAATAAATCAATCAAACATTCTAATCAAAATTTACAAATCTACACTAATCCTTTTCCTACTCTTTCAACTAACACTATTGGAAAGCCTTCATCTTCCACACAAACTGATTATGATTAGAAAATGGATGAAGCTAATCATATTGTCAATCACATTGATCCTATTCAACCCAAACCTAAACCTAAACCTCAACCTTGCATTACCTTTGCAATTGCTGAATTAATTAAGGCACCTAATGGTCCTCTTTACATTGTCACTAGAGTGAATGGTATTCCTTCTCGTGGTAGCCTCATTGATCCCACTTGTATGGTAAATATAATAACTAATGAACATCTTTTTAGTAAACAATTGCAAAAGGATTTCTATGATAAATTAGATGTTCTCATTCAAAATTACAATGGTTTTCATTATCCTTCCCGTGGTTCTATTTCCTTTTCCTATGCAAGTTGGTGGAAAAATCTTGGATACTACTTTAATTGTCATTTCTACTTCTAATCAATTTCATCAAGTTAAACTTGGTCTTCCCTAGATTTCTTCCATGCATGTTGTGGCTTCTCCTATTCATAAATGTGTTAAATTTCCTCATAAGGGAGAAATTATTACTGTTAATTATAGTCTTTACTAGCCTTTAGTGCCTCAATACTTGGTTGACCTTGATTTCTTTTTTTCTTCTTTACCTCTACCTACTAAAATATGTCATGACCATCTCTTTCTATCATATCAAGCCTACAAGATTCAAAAGACTTTTGAGCTTAGAAAAACCAAGGATGATCCTTCTCATGGACTTCTTCCTACACCACCTATTCCTCCATTACTTCCTATTGATTCTTCGCACACTTTTATCTCTCAACCTAGTGTGGTTCCTTCAATTCTTCCTTCTAAAGAAGAAAAGGACTCGATGTTGATTGATCCTAATCCAATTCAAAAAAATTCCTAGACCAAACGTATCTGACATACTCATGCTCATCGTCGCAAGCATCGTGCAAAAACCTGTGCACGTATGTCTAAAAACATGGCTTCACCTCATACACCTCCTTACACTTCACTTCCCATTTACCAACCCATATCTAAGCCTATGGAAAAAGTAAATTTAAACAAAATTAAAATGAATGAACATGAAAATGGTATTGGTATCTTAGATCCTATTTTCATTAGTCTTGATGATGAAGATACTCTTGATGTTGATGTTCATGATACTAACAATTATGTACATGATAGTGATTCTGATGATTATGAGACTATTGATATTGATCATGATTTGTCAGTTATACTTTCACAACATTTATTTATCACTCCTAGTAATGAACACACTGACCTATCTTCACAACATTGTCCTAGTTTGGAATTGGTTGTAGACACCTAAAAATCCATTTGTTAACTAAACATATTTTAGTTGATAAAATTTTTGATGACATCATTATTATTTAAGTATTTATTTATTTATTTAATTAATTAATTATTATTTTCATTATCCCCTCTCCTATTCTAATTAAAGAACCTTGTCCAAAAATGTTTAAATCAAATTTGAACATTATTCCCTCCTATTTATTAAAATTATTTTAATAAATAAAGTATCAACCCAAATCCCATTTAAATAAATTAAATATTTATTTAAATCCCCAAAACCCTAGATATCTTCTAGAAAACCCTAAACCTATCCTCTCATCCCTAATCACTCCCTAACCCCGCTTAAGGGGTGATTCCTAACCCTTTTAGCATAAACCCTCTTAGTTTGACTTTGGGTCAACACCCTCATTAATGAGCCTTACATGCTCATTAATGAACCCTTGCACCCTCATTAATGGATCATATAGCCTCTTAATGAAGACCTATGTCTCATCTTCCACCCTTTTCCCCTAGCACTCATCCCTAGTGTTGCTCACACATGTGAACCACCCTTCATCCTTATCCCTTTAACCTTAGGTCCTAGCCCTTGGTCCTAAACCCTGACCACCCTTCCTAACCCAAGCCTCTCCTCAAAATCTATAAATATCTTTCATTCCAAGATAAAATAACCAATTCACTCTTATTTTCATAGCATTGTTATAATGTGCATTTACATCTAGAATATCATAGCATCAACTAATATTATTAAATTTACTTCATATTTCATATTTTCTAACTCATTGTAGCATATCCTAATGGATTAAATTAGTTCATTTTCAATCTTTTCATATCATATCACATCTACTTCAAAGTTAAAATCAATCTTAATCACATCTCTAGCTTTAAAATTGCATTTCATCCTCTTGCACCATCGGAACCCTAGGGGCAAAACATGTTCCTTGTACCTAATTTTGTGCCATTATGGGGTCTCCATGGATTTAAATTGATCCTAATCTTCCCTAATCTATATTAGGGATATTTTTATTGTGCTTGGAGAGCACACCCACATCCCTCTTGAACTAGCAAATCAAATGGTGATTGGGTGCTCTAGTTTCAGCTCAATCTGAGGTGGCCTACGAATAGTTTTCTATATGTTGATGCATGCTTAATTTAGACTAATGTTTGAATGTTTCAGCATGCTCCCAATAGGTTAGGTTCGCATTGCACACACTGGCTATTGTTCCTTCTACCATGCTTGATGTTTCTCCTCTTGTGAATTTCTCACCATCCCTAAATGAAATGGACCAAGATAGGGGGCAGGTGATTCGCTTGACTATCTCCTCTTGTGCGGTGGATATTTTTTGTTTTCTTTTCATAATGTGCTTCCCCCATGATGTGTTTTTTGTTACATATTTTATTTATATTTCTTTAAATGACTCATGTTTCTCCATTGGTGCAAGGTGATAAAGTGGATCGACACATTGTATACATTCTTCTATTTGATCTCTCCTATTATATATGTTGTTGCATGATATGTTGTACATCTTCTATTATTCATAAATGTGCCTTTGCATTGTCTGATTCAAATGATGCAAAATGGTAGACACCAATTCTTTTTGGTCTTTTTAATGCCGACCAAAAAGACTCTTCTTTGTAAATCTTACATGTATTTCTTCCATTATGTTGTAGTTCTACTTCCTTTAGGGGATGATGATATTTAATTTTGACATAATATTTTATATATTATCATATGGTTATACTGACCCCATAGTTGGTAGATCCCTTTTGTGCTTTCTTTTTCATGTGCTCTTTTCCCTTAATTTGTCCTTTTTGGGGTGCATTTCATAGTTGAAACATCTCTTGTGGATGAATGTATGCTCAGTTAAAGTAATTGCTCTCTTTATGGAACTTTCAATCATTTTAATGTGGAGGTGCACACTCCTCTCACATTTTTTCACACACGCACTAAATTGATGTTTTCTTTGCATTTGGTCTTTCAAAAAACCACCCTTTGGATCCCTAATGGATACACTTTCCTTAAGGAAAGATCCCATTTTTTTCTTTTTGATCCCTAAGGAAGCTTACCTTTTCTTAGGATAGATCACCTTTTGGATCCCTTATGGATACACTTTCCTTAAGGAAAAATCCTCATTTTTCTTTGTTGACCCCTTAGGAAGCATACCTTTCCTTAGGACAGATCGTTCTTTGCTGGATCCCTTTTGGATGTGCTTTCCTTAAGTAAAGATCCTTGATGGGTTGACTAGCATGGTACACAAACCTGTTAGAACTTTTAAATTTCATCTTTTGCAGTATTTTTTTCCTTTGTGTGGTTCATAGTAATGACATACAATCTTACTAGTAAAGGTGACCACACTTTTCTCTCTCTCTTCTTTCTTGGTGATGTCTCTATTATCTTAGTTTTGGATTTGATAAGTTATTAGTCACTTGGGGGATTGATGTTTCCTAGTCTTCTTAGCTTTGATGAGATCATCTTATGCATTTAATCTACTTTACTGTGAGCATGAGCTTGCCTCATACTCCTGCTAAAGTGGGGGTTAAATGTATAGTCCTAAAAAGTTAGCACCCATTAATTTGGAATCTTTAGGACCTTTTGGGCCCTATTTTGGTGATTTCATTGATTTTGAATTCATTATGCTTGATATTCCTACTTTTTCCCACATATTTTCTCCAACACCCTCAATATTCCTCAGAATCCAGAGGCTTTGACTTGATTTTTGCACCTCTGGGTATAGGTTTGTTACTCCTATTTGAGCCTTAAAGGATTTTCATTAGTATCAATCAATTATTTAGTTGGTAAATGAGACAAACAGGATAATCGGTCAACCAAATAAAGTCCACACACCAAGAAAAGAAAAGAGAGATCTCTAAGTTAACCAAACAAGGGTTTGGTTGAGTACACTCATCAAGCAACAGACAATTACCGAGCATCAAGCATAGTGATCACTGAGCATTCATATGAACTGAGCACCAGTTAATTACCAAATGAAGAATGCAGTGATTACCGAGTAAAGCAGGAAATGACATAGTAATTTTTAATGGCACAAAAATCTATGAAAATGGTTCACACCGATCAGGAAAATGGTTTACCAAGATTGAGACAGAATTAAATATGGATGTAATCATTAAATTACTAATGATTCCTATGTAATGTTAGATCTAGGTTATTTTGTTACACCGTCGATCTTAGGTTTTCTAAGATATTGTAAACCCTAATTAGGTCAAGTTGGTTTGATATAAAAGTTTTAAAGATGTCATATGAACATGTATCATGAAGGAGTATCCGCACGAAGGACATCGGGAGATAAGACAAAGTTTTTTTAACAGAAGGTTTCAAAGAAGGATTTAGATTTTTAGAACATACACAAGGCTACCGAGCATAACAGAAGGAAACATACATCACTATGAGGTGATATTTATTTGGTATTTCACAAATCTAGATCAGGCAAGATTAAGTTTCTATTTACATATACATTTACTGTTACCTTTTAACCATTTTAGTAGATCCAAAATCTCTTAACAAGGTGGACTTAACCATTCTTATGTAAATCTCTTAACCAAGTACGCACATGTATTATGTTGTTAAAATCATCTAACCAGGTAGATCTAGTTGATCTAATTATTACTCCTAATAAGGTAAGATCATCAGAAGTGATCACAATTTGTAGCCTTAATCGACATACTTTTTTACTACAGTAGTGAAGATTTGTGGGTGTCATCCCCACCATAGTTTTTACCTTCTTACAAGGGTTTCTACAATACCAAAATATCTGTGTTATGAGTATGAATTTTCATGAATGGTTTATTGTTTAGATTACATGAAAACTACATTTTTAGTTATTTGAATGTATGTTTTTGACAATGGATTCAGTCGGTAAAATGCTTTCTACTACTACAAAGTTTTAGTCTTGAAAAGTTTTGAAGATATTGATTCACCCCTCCCCTCTCGGTACTTATCTTTCCATAATCCCAACATAGGTTGACCTTGACCTGTACCTAGGTATAGTTTGACTTTAACCTATTCCCTAGGAGGTGATTTTTCATTGGCTTCTGGGCCCGATATGGGGTATTTTCTTTTTCCCACCTCTCTTTGTCAGTCTTTGCAAATATGAGTCTTGAATCAATATAAAAGGAGACCTTTTCCTATCATTTGAAAAATAATAGCATATCTACAATCAAAATGAAATTCAAGATCATTCATTATTGATCAAAATTAAGAGAAACTTCAAAGACAATCAAGCATTCAATTCTAAGGATCATCCAAGGAGCTTTGGTGGTGACTTCAAGCATACTAGGGTTTTTGGATCCAAGACTAGGGAGCCTTTAGTCATCATTATTCCTCAAGAATATCAAGAATTAGATAATTCATGATCTATGATTTGGACCTTGTAGATCCATTGCATGTGTGAAGAAATCCTAGATCAAAATCAACACCAAACATATTCAAGTAAATACATCTTTGTGGATATCACTGATTTGTATCCATCCACAAGGGTTTTACAAGAAAGGTGATATTTACACATTATCTTGCTTACATATTTTATTTATATAATTTCAAGGTTAATTCCTATCAAGGGAATTGACCAAGGCAAGCCCCTTTCCCCCAAAAATTTCCCCTTTTTCTTGTGTGCAGATAAATAGTATTTTATGGAGTTTCAAGATAGAATTGTGTAGATCTAAAGGTGCATATTAATTTACAGGAATTAGACTTGCATTTTTATCCAGTGAGGTAAAAGGTCAACCTTGACCAATATTGGAAGTAGGTTGAACTAGGTTTGACATGTTCCTACAATCTTGAGAATTTCACAGTTTGTAGGTTTTGTCATCAGGATTTTCAATCTTAGTTTTCTCCTAGATCTGACATGGTCTAATAGGGTTTTCTCATATCTAATTTTCCTTCCTCTTCAAACCCTAAGGTAAGTGAAATTCCATCCTTTTCACTTCATATCACATGTGTTAATAGATCATATCTTTACCTTGTTGTTTATCTTTGTATGAAATATATACTTTCCATTACTTTGCATATACAATTTATTTCTTCTCTTCCTCTTTTACATAAAAGGAAAGAAGGACCCTTTAATATATATCTCCTCAGAATTTGGTCATGCATTAGCACCCCTACATATATTTGGGATGTGTTGATCAGATTTCAGTCCCAAAAGGGGTTATGTTTGATGACCTTCATTCCAATGTATGTAACTTGGAAACAGTAGTCTACAGATGATTACTATTTCCCACATCACAAGACTTTACTGATCTAGAAGCATATATTGGAGATTTCAAAAAGGAAATTATAGAAAACCTTTGGAATGTGCTAGAAAAGTTGAGACATGATGCATCAGAATATGAAAATAAAATTAGGAAATATGCATCAAAAATAGTTGGAGCTACTATGTCATATGTTGACAAGGCTACACTAAGACAAGTATTCCTAAATGAATTCAGATCAAAGAGAAAAAAAAAAAAGAGGATGTATTAATGCATAAGGAGGAGGATTATGAGAAAATTCAAATCAAAACTATTGTGTCCATCTGGGATATGGAAAAAAACCTTGGAATATCATCTACCGAGGAGACACCAAAGGATAATACATAAATGTAAACTTCAGATACAGATCAGATAGAGAAGAAAAATTTCTAAGAGATTGATGTTAGTGACATGCCTCTCCCTCCTATGAATAATACAATTGAACATAGTTCCCCTCTAGTTTTCAAAGAATTGGTTGAAGAAGAAGTACAAAAGCATTCTCCTAAATAGTTTGAAGAAAATACTCTAGAAGAATTTGAACCATCATGTGAGAAAGGAAAATAAACTAAATCTATTTAGCAAGATGAAGTGAAGCATTCAAAGGCCAAGAGTTTAGAAGAAGAGAGGATGGAAAATAACAAGTCGAATACTAAGGTGTAAAATGAGGAAAAGGGAAAAGGGGAGACAAAATAAATGAAGGAAATTTTTTAATCTAAAATAGGGATTAGTGTAATGCCCCTCCAACTCTAACATGTCCTGGATATGTTCATTGGAAGTTAGGAAGTGTTGTATGTGATTGTATGATTATTTTTATAAGAGAATGATCCTTCTTGAGGTGTTTTCTTAACCCAACTCTCTTCCAACCACTATAACTTCACATTCTAATTTGGGAAATGACAACTATTTTATAAGTATGTCCATGTATGTCTTCTTATGTGTCAGATATTTTAGGACCTTGATGTGATGGGATCACCTTATAGATCTATATGTTTCTTTGTGAGATGCTCAGTATCAATGTTTATGATTATCTTAGGTTAATTGATTATAATCACTTAAGGGTTAGATGTGTTACCCACTCTAAGGATGCTACTTATTAGACTCAAGACTAGACATGATTACTACATTGAGTATTAAGGATTATATGATTTGTTTATCTTGATTCGATAATGAGATATTATGAGTACATGTTTGATGATAAAACCAGTTTATGAAAGTTAGTAAATGATTTACATTTACATGATTATATTATGATTCATTCTTGTTATACAATATGGAGTAATGATTATTCTAGAGCTAACCATACTGATCCATGTATACTTTGTTGATTACATTGTCTAATGTGAGTGTAGGATGAGGAGAGGCAATCGTAGTTACTCCTACGGGAGATCCACATGATGTCGCACTCTCCCTCCTTGTTTTCCACTATTTGTGAATATATATATGTACATACATGTTGGTGTACTCAGTTGGTGTTGCAAGATGCATGTACCAGGCATCGACTCCACCTGGCTACACAGGTCTGAGTGTGCCTTCAAAATCCTCAAACTGTTGTTGTGTGGATATTTTACCAAGTTAATCTCAAGGAATTCTTGTGGACTTAGGTTCCTGTTTAGGAAGTCACTTTATCTTGGGGGATTTGATTAGTATTATGAATTTCTTGATTTTGGAGATTTATGTTTTAAAATATGTTTTCTTCATTTCTTTATTTATGTAGAAGTATTATGCTCCTATGTCTTTTATTATATATTTACATGTAATATATTGTGTGTGGTTTAATTTATTATATATGTGTATGTATATATGGGTGCACACATATATACTTACGCGTATATAAATATATTTATATAGTTACATGTTTGTTTTGTAAGTTTGACTGTATTTTATGATTATAGAGTAAATAATGTATTATAGAATAAAAATAAAAATGTATATAAATAATTATCTCTTTTTGAGTAAAACTAGCTTTCCAGCTAGGGGTTTTGAACCCGAGACCTCCTAGGAGTTAGGCTAGTTAGTTTCTAATTGGGCTATATGAGTTACTTGGTAATCTTAATTATCTTTATTATATTAATGGTTTTGGAAGAGTAAAATAAGTTAATAAAATAATAAATCATTTATTTAAGGCTTACGGGAGTTGCTAAATATTTGAAACCAACTATAGCAGTTAGGAGAAGTTGCTTCCCATAAAATAACTCCTCCAACCATATAGTTGGCTATGAATATTTGGAGGAGAGGAAAGATTTGGGAGAGGAGAAAAATTAGAAAGTTTGGGAGAAATTTAGGAGTTTTTCCAGAAGTGTTAATTTGGGGTTTTTCTGTATTTTGAATCACCATTCTGCTTCTGTGAGGGCACTTAGGAGATTCTATGGGGATGAGGAAAGATTGTTTGCTGAAGGAAAATCTATCTAGTAAGGCCACCATTTCTCAAAGTTTGGAAGGTTGTTGTGGTGTGCACAAGATTCAGAAAAAATTCTTTGTACGACTCCAAGTAGGATCTAGAATTGGGATAATTCACCTCCTTTCCTGCATGATTGTTTTGAGTGTGTATGTTATGAGATTTATAATGTATTCATAAGTTTTTGTAAATTAATATGGTTTTAGGAATAATATAGATTTTATTCGATTGTTAAAGATTAATGCATCTGGGAAGATGTGATGTATGTTTTGTTAAATGAATTTGTCAAATCTTTTCTTGGGAATTTATGAATGTGTATTACTATATTTTGGTGTATTTTCCTATATGCATATGGCTTAGTAAATTTTAGGAAATTTTAGAGAAGGTTAGGATGGATTAGGGAAGAAGTGCAATCAGTTTTCCTTCCTGTGGCACTAGCAGATTTATACTTTTATCTTTTAGTTTTGATCTTTTGTCAATGTTATGAGTTTTATGATCTATTGAGGAGGTGTTTTGGATGTGGTACTAAGGTACCTGAATTAGGTATTCCTTATGGAACCTTCCCCAGGCACTCTCCACATCTTAAACTTACATTTTTGGGCAATTCTGAGTGTTTTTCCTAACAGTCTTGTACGAGCCTGTATTGCCACTCATATGAGCATGTATTGCCACTCATACGAGCCTTTACTACTCGTATGAGCCTATATGGAGACTCGTATGGGCCTATGGTAATTCTTTTATGGCCCTATGAGAATTCTTTTATGGGACTTATGAGGTCTTAAGGGTCCATTTTGGTCAGTTTTGGCTTGGATTTTGGCATGTGACATCTACATTGGTGCTCATGAGTTTGGTCTACATCATTTCACCCCTATGAATTTTATATTAATGCATGAGGTGAGTCACTATGTTTTATTTTAAGGTTTCTTGTGCTTTACATCCTTTCTATTATTCTTATTATGCATATGGATAAGGTTAGGACTCACCCTGAGGGCTTGAGTGCGCATGAGAGTTTCCTAAACCTATAAATCAGGACTTTGAAGTGTAATCTTGTATCTTTGGCTTGTGATGGAGTAGGGGACTAGGTACCCTAGGTGAGTGGCTCACCATAGGTGTTGGAACCCAAAGTGGTTGCCAGATGATTCTATGGGTGAGTTTGTAATCAAGTGATAACCTTTAAAATTAACTTGGGAAGGGGGGATTTCAAAAGATAATGAAATAAAATATAATAATTCCACACAAACATGTTGGAGTACTAGAACCATGGGTAACTGCTAGGGTGGATCCTTATTCATGAAGGGGGAACCAGAGTTACATAGTTTCTAGGGAGGATCCCAATACACAGGTTGTGTGATGACACTCACTTAGGTGGTATCCTAGAACCTTGACCTCAGTGTTGTGGCATGGTGATGTTTCGTATGCTTTACTCTTGTTCTTTTGATTTTTTTTTTATTGGTTTCATGGGCCTTATATTTCCTTAAATCTTGAGACTACCTTGTTTCTATCTCCTATCACGGGGGGTGGAACTTTACTAGTTTCACATGGTTGGGTAGAAAATCTCTTTCAAGGCATTATTTGTGGTTCATGTCTTAGATCGGATTCAAATTTATTCATTCATGAAGATTTCCTTTGTTGTATCATGTATCTCTATCTTTTGTACTCAAGATGTAAAGATGTATTGTAAGCTCTTGGGCAGCTTGATGTAATTATCTCTATGTATTCCTTCGGGCCATGTGAAGTAATTGTAATTGTAATTGTAATTGTAATTGTAATTGTAATTGTAATTAGAAATTGTAAGAAAGGAGTGATGTATTTGGGAAGGGTAGTTTCAGGAATGTCAAAAGCGATTGTATATTGGTAAATCAAAAAGGATTATAGTTAGGTACTTTCTTGTGAGTCTTGAAATGTAATTGAAAGTAATGATTACTAAGATGCATGTTTACATATGTTTTTCACTTGAAGTATTGATTCTATTCTAACCTTTGTGGTACAAAGTATTAATGGATGTAAACTTCTAAAGGAAAACTTGATTTAATATGTGGTTTGGTCAAAAGTTATGTGAAGGGTAGAAGGATATCTCCAGGTGGAAATAATAAGGGAAAGGAACATGCAGTGTTACTGAAAATAGTATAAAGAGGTAATTTCATTTCTAATGCTCTTAAATATAATTTCCTATGTATGATGAAGAGGTTAATAAAACTAGGTTTAAATCTCAATCCTTAACTAGATGCATGCAATCTCATCGATGATGATTTTGTGGTAGTTAGGCTTGTGACAGAAATAATTCAATGGATGGTTTAAGATCATAAGTTATTAAGGTTAAATACTTTACCCTATCTCTATTTGAATCATTGAAAAGGAAAATGGTAAGGGTTGTAAATGGAAAGCCTATTTATGTTTTGAAAGTACAAATGAGTCATGTGTAGATAAGGTTAATTAGAAAATAAATGAAAGAGGAAACGATAAATGAATGTAGTTTATGAGATAAGTGATGTGTTATTTGTTTCTATTTTATTTCTAAAATGAATGCAATCAGTTCATTAACGAAAGGCAATTGGTTTTAATATTGGTGAAAGAATCAATAAGGGAAATGTTAAGGAAATGTTTATTTGTAGATATAATCATTGAGATGTTAGTAATGTTGTAAAAAAAAATTACTTGTAATTTGGTACTTAAGACCTGTTCCTTATGGGTTCCCTAGTGGGGGCATTACAATTGGTACCTCATATGCTACATCTAGCATCCCCCTAGATGATATTTTGAATACTCAATTAAGTTTCTAGACTATAACCTCATCAAAAGTATTGTTTGATTTAAGTAAAATGGACCCCATGAACAAATTTTAACTAGATGATGCATTTCATGCATCTGCAAGAAAAGACTTGGTTGATAACAAGCAGAGAAATGATAACATGATTGAATAGATTATCAAAGTATTATACAGTGCCAATCCTGGTAATTTTATTAATCCCTCCATTTCTACTACTATAATTTTAGAATTATTATAGTCTTTCAAAGAATATTCTTCAGGTATCAAGGATGAAGTAGCAAAAGAATTGGCAAAAGAAAGAGAAGACATATTATATGTTCTTAAGGCTAGTTGTGATGTTGTACACAAGAAATTTCTTGAATTGTTAAATAGAGGTCAAGATTTCCTCAAGGAGGTTCATTATCTCTATCACTTCATCTTTTAATCACTTGAGGCCACCAAAAACATAAGGAAATAAATAGACTCCATTGGGTCTCAGATCTTTGTAGCCTATCATGGCTTTGGTCTAGAGAAAGATTTGATAGGATCCACCTAGTCCATAATTTAAGAATTGCACAAAATATATTTTTAACTTCAAAAAAATGAGAATATAATTTTACCACTCGAAAACCTAAGAGATTCTATTAATGAGAATGTAACATTGGTATCTCATTCCCTTTTCAAAGCACAACAACTAATTCATGTATTCTAACTCTGACTTCATTTTTTAAGGATAAGACATCTTAAAAACATTAGAAGTCCACACTTGTCTCCTAGAGGATGCAATTATGTCTTGGGATAGCAATAAGGACACTTGGAAGGTCCAAGTTTAGAAAATATGTGTCTCAACCACTTCTTGTTGATATTTTCTACATTCAATATGTATCTTTTTACTTCATGTACTTACTTTTTTTGTCATTTTTATTAGGGGGAGCATATTGCTTAGTGATAATATTTTGGCATGTTGCACCCTTTGTTAGAGTAATAAGTTATTTACTTATTAATAAAATCATATTGATTTAATTATTAATTCATTTATTATCTCTTTCTACTAAAGCTAAAATTTAGGCATATAATAATTAATTATTTTATTAATTATTATCATGCAACCTAGGTTTGTTCACCCTTTTATGGTGTCAGATCTCCTTTATAAGGATTGATATCCTTTGTATTATTTACATCATTCAACACAAAAATATTTCATTTTGATTGCCACAAATTTTTTTTTTGCACATCAAGGATGTCTTCTCTGTTGATGAGAAAACAACCCACAAATCCCAAGAACACCTGCATGAAAAAACTTGTCACAGAAAGAGAGAGAAGCAAGAAGCTAGAGAGGCTTGAACACATTGATCCAAAAGAGAGGAGACATCCTTGATGTACAAAAACAAAATTTGCAGCAATCACAATGAAATATTATTGTGTTGAATGATGTAAAGCATACAAAGGAGATCAATCCTTATAAAGGAGATCTTAAACCCTAAAAGGGTGAACAAACCTAGGTTGCATGATAATAATTTTAATAAAACAAATAATTATTATATGCCTAAATTTTAGCTTAAGTAGAAAGAGATAATAAGTTGTTTACTTATTAATTAAATCATATTGATTTAATTATTAAGTCACTTATTATCTCTTTCTACTTAAGCTAAACTTTAGGCATATAATAATTAATTATTTTGTTAATTATTATCATGCAACCTAGGTTTGTTCACCCTTTTAGGGTTTCAAATCTCCTTTATAAGGATTGATCTTCTTTTTATTCTTTACATCATTCAACAAAATAATATTTCATTATGATTGTTGCAACTTTTGTTTTTTTACATCAAGGATGTCTCCTCTCTCGTGGATCAATGCGTTTAGGCCTCTCTAGCTTCTTGCTTCTCTCTCTTTCTATGACAGGTGTTTGCATGCAGGTGTTCTTGGGATCTATGGATTGTTTTCTCATCAACTCCAATATGGTATCAGAGCTTCAGATCTATTTTCTCCTGTCCTCTTCTTGAGAGATTTGGTCATGTTCGTTAGATCTACGTTTTCAAAAGGTTTTTTGTTGGATCTGGGGACCTCTCTTTCTGGTCATCTTGGCCTCAAACGGACCTCACAATTGCATTTAGAGTACCTAGGAACCCCTAAATCCATATAAAGTTTGTCTATTTTGGACAAAGTTTGATTATGTGGCAAAAAAAAATTGTAACTAGCCCTGGCACAGATCCTAAGGCGATCACTATTTTTGGAGCATTGTTTCCTCAAACGGACCTTGTAGTTGAGCTTGCAGCATCCAAGAACCTCCATTTTCATATAAGGTATGTCTAATTTGGAAAATTTGGCCTTAGAGGCAAAAAAAATTATGTACTAGGGTCATACAACCCTAACACACAAATCGAGGCAAAAAGTGTGATTTCCAAAAAAAATGAAATTTTTTTGGCTTGGGCACCACCTAGTGGTCACGTGTTGGTGACCACAGTCACCCCCCAATGGCCCATGAACCACCATGATCATCGTGCGGTGACTGGCGTGTGACTGTCACAGTCACCATCGGGTTAAACATGATGACCAATAGTCACTACCAGCTATGCATGTGGTTTAACCGCCGGTTACGCCCCCATCTGCCAAAGCTAGGGTTCTATGAAAAGCCCCTAGCAGACCAATGGCTTATTTTGACCCCTCGGTCACCCGCATGACCAAGGGCCATAATTTTCAGCCCTAGGGGCCTATTGGACATTTGTAGTGATGGGCAGATAGCTGTCAAATTTAATGTCATGAAGTGCTAATGTCAGCACTACATCAGCACATTTGGACACCCTTTTGGGCCCTCTGGAGCACCCATTGGCTTTTTGCTCATAACTTGAGCATACGGTGTCGAATTGGGAAATGAGATATCATCAGAAAGCTCTTTCTGAGCTCTATCCAAATCTGGAGGTTTGAATTTATGATTTTTCTTTTTTTATGGTGGTTTTTACTGTCAAATCCATATGTTTATTTTTCACTTTGGGAGCTCTATCTTGCACACCTGAACTCTATTTTGGGAAAATGATATATCATTATAAATCTTGTTTTGAGACCTTTCCAGTGCTATGAATCATTTTTCAAGAATCTTCTCCAGGTATATTTTATTCAATTTCTTGCATTTTTACAATCTGGTGGATATCTTGGATGTTTCAAATCTTGGTATCTCTTCCCTTTGAGGGATGGCTCATCTTTGGTTGTTCTTTTGTTTCAGTAGCCTTCTCTCTTCTTTGAGCAGTGTATACTTCACTTTTGTAGTATTTTTTTATGCACACACACTGAGATAAAGTGTCATTCTATTGCATGTATGGGATCTTGCACATGTCTGTGCTCTTTGTACTCGCACTCAATTATAAAGTGCCAGGGGGGGTTTGATATTCCTTTGTTTTCCATCTATTTTTTTCATGTGATCATTCCTCCAATGACATTAGCCTTAGGTATCTCTATTTGTGTTTGTACTCTTTCTACACCTCCAATGTTCCTAGTTCTTCTACATCATGCAATTCATATTGGACATTCTTTTCAATGTACCTATCAGTACTCTCTTGTCAGTATTATGGGGGGTTTCTACTATAGGTTCTACTTCCTTGGTTCGATAGTCTGATCTATGTATTCAATATTTTATCCTATGTACTAGGTGGATGCAGTGGCTAGGTACCTATGCATTCTCATGAGATGGATCATGTACCGTATTGACACTCTTTTCTTTCCTATTTTTGGAAGCACTCTTCTAGTTTTGATTGATCATCTCTTTAGGCTTTTGATATTTTTACACCATCTGTATCTTTGAGTTCAGATGTTTTCCTTTGTTTGACTCCTTATTCGAGTAGTGTCATTTGAGGGCACTCATGTAGATTATAGTATTATGTATCTTTGACTTTAGTTGTTTGCCTCATGATTTGAGTAGTGTCATTTGAGAACTCATGTGGATTATGGTCTTCTCTACTTGGTCATATTTCAATGGAGGATCTTCAGCTTAGCAGTTACTTCTTGATAGAGTTTGCAGCTCCTTGCTTCAGCAATGTTCTACATGTTCATCCTTGTTCCTATTTTCTGGAACATTCCTAGTTTTGGAGGCTTCTCCAGTCCTTCAAACTAGTCTTCATCTCTTTTTGGAGTAGAGTTTTTCCCACGTGTTTTCTCTATTTCTCCTCTTTATAAAGACTCCCTTTTGTACTTGGGTACTTGATCAGGCCTTTTTTTGTTGGGACCCATTTGTTTTCAGTAGTTCTTTCTAGGTTTTTTAGCTTCTCCCAAAGTTTATCTTAAGGGGGGGTGTTAGAGTAATAAGTTGTTTACTTATTAATTAAATCATATTGATTTAATTATTAAGTCACTTATTATCTCTTTCTACTTAAGCTAAACTTTAGGCATATAATAATTAATTATTTTATTAATTATTATCATGCAACCTAGGTATGATCACCCTTTTAGGGTTTCAGATCTCCTTTATAAGGATTTATCTCCTTTGTATTCTTTACATCATTCAACACAATAATATTTCATTGTGATTATTGCAACTTTTTTTTTTGCACATCAAGGAGGAGATTGTTTTTCAACATCAAGGATGTCTCCTCTCCCATGGATCAATACGTTCAAGCCTCTCTAGCTTCTTTCTTCTCTCTCTTTCTATGATAGGTGTTTGCATGCAAGTGTTCTTGGGAGCTATGGGTTTTTTTCTCATCAACTCCAACACCCTTTTCCATTGATGGTAAAGGGGGAGACATATAGAAAATACATATAATAGACATATATGTGTTATATATGGGGAGGAATAAGGAAATAATAGTTACATGATATATGGTAACAATTTTGTGCTTGTTTCCATCAATGACAAAGGGGGAGATTATTGGAATTTTTTCTTTATGTTTATTATTGATGTCACCAGTTTTCCTTCACTTGTGCTCCACCAGTTTTGATAGACTGCATATTTGTGTTTTTGTTTGCATTCCTGCATGTGAAATAGTATTGTCACAATATTTTGGTAATAGGTTTATATGACAAGAAATCATGTATATCAAGATTTCAAATACCATTTCTACATGATGGTGGTGATATAGGTTTGAAACGTATGTCTTTCAAAATAACTTGTTTCTCTAGCAACATAACAGAGTAGAAAAAGATCATATCTATATTTCTTTAGTTGTTCACATTTTGTCTTCATACCTTGTGGAGTGATTACATGTTGGGTGATGTGTGTAAAATTAGTTTTGCAAAATATATCTACTTGGTTTTTGAAAAACTTTCTTAGCTAAACTATGTGAACCCATTTCAAATAATGTGTAGAAATTCCCTTAGGGATGACTCATTTTCTTGGGACACATGTATGTTTGACCGACATTTTTTATTAGCAAATTGGTGTGTGTGTATGTATGTGTGTGTGTGTATGTGTGTTTTTGGATTAAGGCAAAAATGGGTTTTGAGGAAACCCCAAAACCCCTTACAAAGAATTACAAAAGATATTCAATAAAGACTACCATAACAAAACACTGTCAAAAGAAAGAAAACCAATAGGACCAGACTAGCAACCAGTAGTAGAACCCACCACAAAAAGACAACACTAATAGCCAGATGTTAAAAAAAAGGACAGAAAAAAAAAAAAAAAGGACAAGTTGAGCACTAGGCCAGATCTTTCAAAGTAGGATTCTCTTGGACTTTTCAATGAGAATAACATCATCCACAACCTTATTGAGGGTCTGGGGGGTCTTTTAGATAGACACCTTCCTTAGACTAACTTGAGTACACATCCTAGGACCTTCAACAACAACCATGTTTACCCCTTCATCCAGAACCACAAGTTTAGTGTCCCTGTTCACCACCATCTTCTTCATTTTTCCATTCAAGGCCCTAAGCATCTAAATAGAAACATCCATTTTCTCATTACCATCATCATGATGGACCCCAATACTCTCTTCAAGATGTCTTGGGTAATTTACGCACTGCGGCATCAAAGATTTTTCTATCCTTAAATAAATCCCTCCTAAAGCTAGAAAGACCCATAATTTCAGAAAGAAAATTAACATTAAGCTCAACATTAACTCCATGGAGAGTGATAGAAGACTCATCCCATCTTTTAGCAAAATCTTTAGTTACCTCATTGTCAAAACCATGAAGGTGTTCAATGTAGGTGGTGACTCTGCCTTTCTAGAGACGATTCCAAGCTTCCTTCTCATCTTTCAAAACCTTGCTTGATTTGGACTCCTGTCTCTTAAGGTCTCCTTCCATGTTGCTTTCAACATAATACAAACTCAAGAACTTGCACGAAATACAGTTGATCTATAAAATGCCCAAATAGCGACCCAAAAAATGTGCCGAGGAGGATTAAAAAGGATATTTCCATACTTTCCCCAGATATCTATAATGCCTTTCTTAAAATTGAGGTTCTTGAATTTCATTTCCATAATTGGTGATTATCCTTCCCACATTACTATGCATCAAATCATAATTAATAATTTATTAACTTTCTTAAGGCCTCCATTTCGAGTAATGATTTCATTTCTTCTAACAAAAATGTTGGCAAGACGATTTGTGGCTTTATTAGTTTCATAGTACACATGTGTGTGTGTGTGTGTGTGTATAAACCCCAGTTTATCAAATCCAATTAGCTGCCTAGTTTCCTCCAATTTTTGGTAGGTAGGGCTGCACTAGCAACTATAGTGTCTCTATGTGTGTGTGTG
>BSBK01001916.1:497500-550000 GCA_027943335.1 Chamaecyparis obtusa
CTCTTAAATTGTATTTAATCTAGATCCATTTCTAGGGGTTAAGGCTTAATCAGAATTTAATTCTCCTATGTCAGCCTCTCTAGAAGTTTGTGCCCTAGACTAGTATAAAAGGAAGCCTTCCTCTCTCATTTCAATCCATCTCATAAATCTGAAAACCAAGAAACTTCATGACAATCCACTTTTCATGATCAAGACATCTAACTCTCAAGTGCAATCAAGAGATCAAGCAAGAAAGAAGGAGAAGGAAAGCATTCAAGAATTCATTCATGGGTATGTGCAAGATCATGAGGGGCCAAAAAGTGGTGATGTGAAAAATATTCACTTTTCACTCATCCAAAAGCACATGAAAATGCTTGTTGACTTTTGAGTAGGCCTGGGTGTCCGTACACCTGGGCAAACTTGACACCAAAGCACAGGCCTAATCGGGTACCCGATACCTGTGGCATAAATTTGAAACCCATGAGCCCTTTTCCTCATTTCTCTTCACAGTTTTTGCTTGCGATAATGGCTTGATATATTAGATACACGATATATTTTCCGGTATCTAATTTTGGCAACAACAAATTTGACTCCCAGCATATTCGGTAAGTAAATTTTTTGTTTATTTTGATTATTTTATTTAATTTTCATGCCAAATGTTGTTTTTTTGTTGAAATAGGGTTTTCTATTTATATTTGTAATACTATATGAAATTAGATTAAAATTTAGATTTGTTTTTTATTTAATCAGGCATGGCTGATAACAATGAAGAAAATAACCCTCCCGCACCAAATAACGATCCTGAAAACAATCCCCCATGTCAAAACCCTTGATCTTTAGAAGATTTGATACAAGATAATTTGAACACAATATGAGGTTTCCAAAACACATATCGAAATATACCTACATTAGGTCCCATGCTTGCCACACTAAATACAATTGTTGAAAATATTGACACACTCATGCAACAACATAATGCTACTCTTCATTGGCGTGATGATATGCATGCCCAATTTGATGACGGGCTTGACCATGATGGGATTGTGGCCCTTAATATAAGTAATGAAGATATAGCCACCCTTTTTGTCAATCCTAAAACCAAAACACTAGTTGACTCCAAAAAGCCCAAATTATCAATAAAATGGTGCACAAATGAAGCAATGCGCACAAACTTTTGGGATCACTGGTGGATGGTTTTTGATAAACCACCCCATAGCAATTCAGAGGTCCCATTTTATTTCATAAAAAAAATTTATGCTGAGTTTGTGCTTGGTCACCATGTTGATTATTGGAGTATGAGGCCCAACATGGGCGTAGGCTGAGGAGCTCCTCAGACTAGGCCATTTGCCCAGTGCAAAAAGGCCACTACCTTTGTCCCCCCCACTGATGTCACACCCCCTCCTCGAGTGCAGCATCCTGATATCATTGCAGAGGCTGCCTCACAAACTATTAGGGCCATTCATTTACTGAGTGATCAGTTGACCACGCAGACCAGGTCAGTGTTGCCTCCTGGTGTGGATGATGTTGGTGCACCGACATCTTGTCGGAGTTCACATGTATGGGAGCCCCATATTTTCATTATATGCAAGAATATGTGCCCAGACCGCTTACTGATGTTGATACATATCAGTATGTTATTGATGAGGAGGATAGAGGAGACGTAGCTGCAGAGGCTGCAACACCTCATGGAGCATCTACATCTCATGAGAGTGCTCGGGAGGTGTACGCGGAGCCATTGACTCCTGTTGATATGGCAAGAGTAAACATTATAAATAAATTTGTCACATGACATATTTAATTTTTAAAAAAATTGTTTATTTAGATTAGTTTTAATGATTGCATGCACTTATGTATATATATTTTTTCCATTTATGTTTAGTCGATGACATAGGAGGAGGTGAGATAGGTGGATGAGTCCACACTTTCAGCCATTTCATTTGGCCTTGATGACTATACGGTATATTATAAATTATGTACCCATTAGTTATTTTTTATATCATTTGGTGTACATGCTTAAATCTCTATCAATTAGAGCAATAAAATTCATACATTTACTTATATATTGTCATCTGATTATGTTCTTGCAGGCTACAGCCGATGTCAATGGGGGGCACGAGGGGGTTCCTTCATCAGGTATCGACAAAGGAAAGGTAGTTAATTGTTTAAGATTAATTATGCATCCATATGTATGCCACTTGTGTGTAGTAATAAATATTTTACTTGTACTTTATTGTATAGGGTGTGGCTATTGATGATGTTCTGACAGCAATTTGGCAGCATAGGGTTATAGGCATCTCAATTCAGAGTGATAGCCCGATTGTACGTAGACTTTTACATATTGTTATTTGTATTTTGTAACCAAGGTTGCTATGATGAAGTACATTTATATATAATTGACAATATTTTTACTCTCATAGGTTACTCTGAGTGTGAGGGAGGGCCCACGAGAATCTTTTGTATCTTTGTTGAGCCAGCCCACTATTCCAAAGGAGGGATCACCAAATGTAAGTTTTAATTTTAGTTCAATCAATTTGTAATTTTATTATGCTATCATCCTATTTTGCAGATTTATTACTCTATGTTGCACCACTCTACTAATCTCATTATTGCAAATATATATTTATAGGTCACAGTTGGTATTGTTGGCATGGTCCCTTCGCTACCCAGGACTTATGCTAGGACACCTGATTGTGGTAGGTGACCGAGAGACCAAGTACAAATATTTGTATTTAGTTATAATTTTAATTAAATTAGTGTTTGAATTATGAACTATATATATGTACAAATCATATAAAGTAAGCAATCTAACTTGGGTTTGAACTCATTTTTTATGTAGGATCAATCAGAGCCCAACACTTCTTCAAAAAGGCTACATTTTGATGATCCCCCTACGGCATAGGATGTAGTTTTAGTTTTTTGGTCATTTAGAGATGCCACTTGGCACATTTTAAGATGGCATATATGCCACATTGTACACCTTAAAACATTGATTTTGTAGACATTTTGAAATGGCATGTGTCATATTTGTATATGGAGATACTTTTGATACATTTGATACTTTGTATATATAGAACATGTTCATTTATATGTTATATTTCCATCATCTTTTGTATATACATATTTATTATTCATGTTTATGGAATTGAATGGTGAAGTTATATCTTGACTATGATTATCATTATGGTTTAAATTATATCTTGTTGAAGTTACATTTGTTTTTCTTTACTCTGGAATACCTTGTTCATGGAGCTTATTATGTTTGAGGTTTAACTTCTATAGATTTCCTATGTTCTTATGTTTCATACCATTATATATACTCACTTGAGCCACTTAGTACTACATTGTTTTAATACTATGTATATACTCACTATTTATATAACTCATCATATTGGGGTCACTTCAGCCACAGAAGATCGCTGCCCAATCGTGTTTAGTGCACTTTGGGGTCACTTGGGTTGAGCGTGGTGTCGAGCATTCCGGTGACTCTGTGGGTGGAACGGGGTTGTCATTGGCATTTACCTGACCAACCAGAGCTAATGGAGCAAATGGTTTGATGCCAAGTTAGATGGTTTGAAACATACGTTGCTAAGCCGCTTTCAACTGACCCTCACTGCAAGTTTTGGCATCGACTAAGATCACCTTGCCAAATGCAAAGGAAGTCAAATCGCCCAAAATCAAGAGAGGTTATTGTAGACCTCAAAAGTATGATCTTGTAGCCCCTAATAGTTTGTTGATACCTCTCATGAGCTCTAAGATATGAGCCATAGAAGATCACTACCCAATCGTGCTTAGTGCACCTTGGGGTCACTTGGGTCGAGTGTGGTCGTGAGTGTTCCGATGACTCCATGGGTGGAACAAGGTTGTCACTAGTGTTTACCCAACCAACTAGAGCTGATGGAGTAGACGGTTTGATGCCAGGTTGGATGGTTTGAAAGATACGCTGCTGAGTCACTTTCAACTGACCCTCACTCCAGGTTTTGGCATCGACTGAGATCACCTTGCCAAATGCAAATGAAATTGAATCACCCAAAACTAAGAGAGGTTACAGTAGACCTCAAAAATAAAATCTTGAAGCACCTGACAGTTTTTCGATACCTCGCATGAGCTCTGAGATACAAGCCTCGGAAGATACTACCCAATCGTGCTTAATGCACCTTGGGGTCACTTGGGTCGAGCGTGGTCACGAGCGTTCTGGTGACTCCATGGGTGGAATAGGGTTGTCACTAGTGTTTACCCAGCCAACCAAAGCTGATGGAGTAGACGGTTCGATGCCAGGTCAGACAGTTTGAAAGATACACTGCTGAGCCGCTTTCAACTAACCCTCACTGCAAGTTTTGGCATCAACTAAGATCACCTTGCCAAATGCAAATGAAGTCAAATCACCCAAAACTAAGAGAGGTTATAGTAGACCTCAAAAACATGATCTTGTAGCACCTAACAGTTTGTCAATACCTCTCAAGAGCTCTGAGATACAAGCCCTGGAAGATCACTGCCCAATCATGCTTAGTGCACCTCGGGGTCACTTGGGTCAAGCATGGTCGTGAGTGTTCCCCTGACTCCGTGGGTAGAATGGGGTTGTCACTAGTGTTTACCTAGCCAACCAGAGCCAATGGAGTAGATAGTTTGATGCCAGGTCAGACGGTTTGAAAGATATGCTGCTGAGCCACTTTCAACTGACCCTCATTGCAAGTTTTGGCATCGACTGAGATTGCCTTGCCAAATGAAAACAAAATCAAATCACCCAAAATAGATAGAGGTTATTGTAGACCTTAGAAACATGATCTTGTAGCACTTGATGGTTTTTCGATACCTCTCATGAGCTCCGAGATATGAGCCATGGAAGATCACTACCCAATCATGCTTAGCGCACCTTGGGGTCACTTGGGTCGAGCGTGGTCGCAAGCGTTGTCGTGACCTCGTGGGTAGAATGGGGTTGTTGTTGGTTTACCCAGCCAACCAAAGCTGATGGAGTAGATGGTTTGATGCTAGGTCAGATGGTTTGAAAGATATACTGCTGAGCCGCTTTCAACTAACCCTCACTGCAAGTTTTGGCATCGACTGAGATCACCTTGCCAAATGCAAATGAAGTCGAATCGCCCAAAACTGAGAGAGGTTATTGTAGAACTCAGAAACAAAATCTCATACCACTTGATGGTTTTTCGATACCTCTCATAAGTTCTAAGATATAAGCCATGGAAGATTTCTGCCCAATCATGCTTAGTGCACCTTGGGGTCACTTGGGTCGAGCATAGTCGTGAGCGTTCCTGTGACTCTATGGGAAAAATGGGGTTGTCACTGGCATTTACCTAGCCAACCAAAGCTGATGGAGTAGATGGTTCAATGCCAGGTTGGATGGTTTGAAAGGTACGCTACTGAGCCGCTTTTAACTGACCCTCATTGCAAGTTTTGGCATCGACTAAGATCGCCTTGCCAAATGCAAACGAAGTCAAATCACCCAAAACTGAGAGAGGTTATTGTAGACCTTAGAAACACAATCCTATAAAACTTGAAAATTTGTTGATATCTCTCACAAGCTCTAAGATACGATCCATGAAAGATCACTTCCCAATCATGCTTAGTGCACCTTGGGGTCACTTGGGTCGAGCGTGGTCATCAGCGTTCCCGTGACTCTGTGGGTAGAATGGGGTTGTCACTAGTGTTTACCTGGCCAACCAAAGTTGATGCAGTAGATGATTCAATGCCAGGTCAAATGGTTTGAAAGATATGTTGCTGAGCCACTTTCAACTGACCCTCACTACAAGTTTTGGCATTGACTGAGATCACCTTGCCAAATGCAAACAAATTCGAATAGCCCAAAATTGAGAGAGGTTATTGTAGACCTTAGAAACATGATATCATATCCCTTGATGGTTTTTCGATACCTCTCACAAGCTTTGAGATACAAGCCCTAGAAGATCGCTGCCCAATCGTGCTTAGTGCACCTTGGGGTCACTTGGGTCGAGCGTGGTCGCGAGCGTTCCCATGACTCCATGGCTGGAACAGGGTTGTCACTAGTGTTTACCTGTCTAATCAGAGCTGATGTAGTAGATGGTTCGATGCCAGGTCAGATGGTTTGAAAGATACACTGCTAAGCCACTTTCAACTGACCCTCACTACAAGTTTTGGCATCGACTGAGATCATCTTGCCAAATGCAAATGAAGTTGAATCACCCAAAACTGAGAGAGGTTATTGTAGACCTCAAAAACATGACCTTGTAGCCCCTAATAGTTTTTTGATACCTCTAATGAGCTCTGAGATATGAGCCTTAGAAGATTTCTGCCCAATCATGCTTAGTATACCTTGGGGTCACTTGGGTTGAGCGTGGTCGCAAGCGTTCCCATGACTCTGTGGGTGGAATGGGGTTGTCACTGGCATTTACCCAGCCAACTAAAGCTGATGGAGTAGATGGTTCAATGCTAGGTCTGACGGTTTGAAAGATACGTTATTGAGCCGCTTTCAACTAACCCTCACTACAAGTTTTGGCATCGACTAAGATCATCTTGCCAAATGCAAATGAAGTTGAACCGCCCAAAAATGAGAGAGGTTATTGTAGACCTCAAAAACATGATCTCATAGCCCTTGATGGTTTGTTGATACCTCTCATGAGCTCTGAGATACAAGCCATAGAAGATCACTACCCAATCGTGCTTAGTGCACCTTGGGGTCACTTGGGTCGAGTGTCATCATTGGCACTTACCCAGCCAACCAAAGTCGATGGAGTAGATGGTTCAATGCCAGGTCAGATGATTTGAAAGATACACTGCTGAGCCACTTTCAACTGACTGTTAGTGGTATGTTTGAAATTTGAACTGTGAAACTAATCATGATTAAGCTTGTGAAATTTGAACTGTGAAGCTTATTATGTTTGAGGTTTAACTTTTATAGATTGTTTAAAATGATAAAAAATAATATCCTTAAATCATTATAAATAATAATCAAACATGTAAGAATTCAAACCATGAAAATGACATAAGTAAATTACATGTAAGATCCCTTCTTGGAACTATTGGCCACCCATACATGATTTTGGTCATAAGTCATTATCAAGAGTTTTAGGACATTTAACTTTTAAATCAAATTGATTGTTACAAATTTCCATTATAGGCTTCAAAAGATCTCAATTAATCATTAAGGATCCTTTTGTCCTTCTAGCTCTGATTGGATCCATGGTGACCATAGGCATCTTCATAGGTGCTCCTACACAAGTTACAATCCACATACAAAAACAAGTTTATTGACTCAAAATACAATCTAAGAAAGGTGAAATTAATGTATTGAAATTAAGCTTAACGAACTTAGAAAACAATGCACTGAGTTAACTTATTACCTATTCAAGTGTTCTTGAAGGGTCATCTCTTTGCTTCAGGGTCTCCAATAGTGCTTCATGATCAATAGTACTAATAGTGCAAAGTTCTTTTGTCTTTGGTCTTCCTTGATGCTTTGACAACTTGACATTTGTTTCTATAACAAGGTGTGAATACATGAGAATAGTTTTGTGCTTCTCATAGTCTTCAAATGTAGGAATTCCATTCTTTCTAATCATGTATGTTCGTAGCCATGTTCCAGAAACAACAACTGAACCAATAAGATATGTGAACCCATCACCATCATTCATTGGTTGTACAAGCTTCTATTTACCTTGTACACAATGTGCTAACCAATAATATGACCTCTCATCATTCCCCTATTTTGCAACCAATGCAAAAACATTTCCTGGCTTCAAAAGATCTGAAAGATGGTCATCGTCAACTAAAGTGTCCATGTCATCATTTCTTATAGAGAGTGTCAAAGATAAAGGAGTTAGATACTGTGGAACCCATGTATCCACCCACTCACTTGACTCACAATGATCCCAATCATACTGAAAACACATGGGGAAAAAACAAGCCAACTCTCATGTCCAAATGGTCCATGTACTACTACTGGAGCTTAAGAATGAATGCATTTTTGAAGAGTCTTTCACTATTTGACAATCCAATCTATCTCCTATAGTTCCCTCCTGAACCAACCAAAAGAATCTACGCATTGTAGAATCAAGAGTCCCCCCTGTGACAATGCTAAAGTACACCAATCAACAATAGAATGAGCATCAAGAAGTACAACACCTGAAATCTTCAATTTCTCCTTAACTAGAGCTCTCTTCACACATGCACTTGCTCCATCATGCTCCCTTTTCCCATGCCCTGACTCAAAAAAACTCCAAATATGAGGTACACCTCTCTCCACATGCATTCTACACAACCAATAGAACATTCTGGCATTATTAAATTGACCGGTGCAATTATCTGACCAAATGAGATGCCTATCCATAGCAATACCATTTTCCTACAAGAAGTCAAAATAGTTCTGGAAACAATGTTGAACAAACTCATGAGAGTCAGAGCTGTCCTCGCTCATATAAAAATGGTACTCTCTGATTATCTTTTGCTCATCTTTTCTACTATCAGGGGAATTTCTATATGTGATGTGTACAAAAATAGCAATCTAAATGGAATTGTAATATTGAGCTTGACTCTCATTTTCGAGCTGCAATGTATAGTTCTCCACAAAGTCTACAATGGATATAATAGTTCCAATGGGGAAAGTGTCCTTACATGTCCTGAATTGTTGATCCTGTATCATCTTAAAATGGAAGCACTTCCATGTTAAGAGCATTTAGCCCTCTGAGTAAGTTGTTTGGGGTCATGTTAAGTGCCTTGATTGGGTCTTTGCATGTATTTGTCTTTCTCCCCACTTTCCACTTCTTCTCCGTGCTTGATTTCTTCATTCTAGGTGAAATTAGGGTTAAGGTCTTAAGGACTTCTTGATTTTCCCTCTTCCATGGCTCTATTTTCTAGGTAGGGTTTAGAAATGAGAACTCCTAGTCCTTCATCACATCATTTTGAGGATTATCTATCTATTCCTGACACTGGGTCCTATTTAGATATCAAATCCTACATCTCTGGCATCTCCTGGAACCTCTGCTACAAATCCTGACAAAGTTAGGGTTTGAGGTCAAAGTCAACCTTGACCTTGACTAGGTCAGGGTCAACCTCAACCCTGACCAGGTCAGGGTCAACCTCGACCTTGACCTCTTCCTGCTAGGATTTCAAAATCTCATTTGCCTATAATTTGGCTTTCGAGAAAGTTATTTCTCTGCTTCCAAGTCGGCTGTTTCAGGCTCTAAAATGGTAAATCCTTTAATGGTATTTAATCAAGGTATATTTTCTAAAGGTGAGGACCTAATTGGGATTTAATTCTTCAAGGTGGCCCATCTAGAGGAGTGTGCCCTAGATCACTATAAAAGGAGACCTTCCTCTCTCATTTTCATATCAAGTTTACATCACATCTCAAGCAATCAAGCTCTCAAGTTCTCAAGTGCAAGCAAGTCTTCAATCATTCAAGTGTTCAAGTATTCATCCATCAAACAGTTCCATTGTTAGCTATTGAAGGATTCAATCTCTTTGGATCCCCCTTGAAGATTCATCCTTCTCCATTCATTCAAACCTTCTCATATGCAAAGATCAAATCAAGATTGGTGTTGAAGATAAAAATACCATTGATTGGAGACATCCTACATTCATTGAAGCATTCTTACTTGTGGATTTGAGGATTTGAATCCTCTACAAGGACTTCAACATAAGCGAGGTGATTTTTTTCAGTTACTTTGTTTATGCACCATATATTTCAATTCAATTTCAAGGTTAATTCCTAAATTGGGGTTTGACCAAGGCAAACCCCCCATACAACCAAAAACCCCCATTTTCTTGTAGGTACAGGTGCAAAATCTTAGATCTGAGAGTGAATTAGGATACCCTTTTCGGCAATCTTTCAGGATCTGCGAACAAAATTTGAATCAGACTTCAAATAAATAATGTGGTCTTTGACCTTTTAAAAGGTCAAAGTCAACCTATGTGAATTTGGAGAAAAGATTTCTCAATTTTGTCCACCTCGACATTTCCAATCTAGCAAAAGTGATCGTATCTTCAAAAAGTTCATATAGAAGCCAAAATTCAGCATTTTCTAGATCTTCCCTAATTCAAGGTTAGTATTTTCACTTCAATTATTTCAGATTTCAAGCTTGATCCAACTATAGGGAAGTATAGGATTTATTCTTTCTTTCATATTCTTCATAGATTGATTCGATTGTGTATTAATCTCTTGGTTGATCAAATTGGATCTCTCCTTTGGGAATTTGTATTTAGGAGTGAATCTTACATTTTCCCCACACACACACAAATAGTGGTGATTCTAAATTACTACTATTCATTTTGGTGAACTCGACTAGCTTACTCTCTTTCTTTTTGGTGTTAGATTTTCTTTTATCTTATTAGTATTAGATTTGTCGTTTGTGATTGATCTTGTATGCTAATTAGATTTCATATTCATGCATTATGTGTTCTTATTTTAGTTCATTTGCATTATATTGGTTTATGAGCTTTACTACCATTATTCCTACTTATAACATTCCGGTTAGAAGAAGTCATAGACTCATGGGTGCCTTTGAGCCTGAATCTTCTCCTTTCCTTAGGATCCCTGATGATAACTTGATTCTTCATGATTCTAATCCTACTATGGAGAAAAACTCTTCTCATTCATCTCATGATGAGGATGATGTTTTAAGGTTCCTCCTGAACAAGTCCAAAAACTTTCCACTTAACTTGATAAAATGGGTAATTGGCTTCTTCAAGAAAACCATAGTCAAGATTCTATTCAACCTCTAGAGGCTCTTAAGAAAGTTCTCTATGATAGTGATCAAGGTGTTAACCTCTTGCATGGTATTACTCATCTTATGCATTTCAATGTTAAACCTTTAACTCAAGAGGCTCAAGATTTAGGTTTCACTGCTCCTATCACTAGTGTTGAACCTCCTTCTAATCCTTTACCTAGTATTCCTATCTATACTCCTCATTTGGTGACTGTGACACTTCCCTTTGTTCCTATGAGTGTTCCTCTTGTGTCCCTTCCTACATCACAACCTTCATATCATAGTGTTCCTTTCACTTATTCCACTCCGCTTCCAACTGTAGTTCCTAGTGTTCCTCCAGTTGTGTCTTCTATTCCTGTAGCTTCTTACACCTTACCTAGTGTGTCTAATGTTGTTACTCCTCCTATTTCCTCTAATGATTCCACCATCATCAGTTTGGCTCAAACTGTATCATCCTTACAACAACAACTTGCTTCCTTAACTCAAAAAAAGTTTAGTAGTCCTACATGTGACATGGGAAGTCCTTTGTCTAGGGATATTATTTGAACTCCCGTTCCTTAGCAAGTTGATATGCCTTGTCTTGAGAATTATAATGGAAAGGGAGATCATGTTCATCATCTTAAAACATTCCAAATCCTTTGTAGTGATTATGCTCATGACCATAGGATTTTAGCCAAACTATTTGCTAGAACATTTCATGACAAGGCCTTACGATGGTTTTGTTCCTTACCTCCTTATTCAATTGATTCCTTTCCACCACTTGCTAATGCCTTTATTCAACAATTTCAAAACAATATTGGCCCGCAAGTTTCTTTGACTAATTTAATGCATTGTAAACAAAGTGCTAAAGAAAAGTTAACTAAATTTATTGGTAGATTTAAGCATTTGCATGCTCAAATTTCTTATCATGTTCCTGATATTGATATTCAACGTATGTTTATTTCAAATTTACAAAAGGATATTAGAGATAAGATTCTACTTACTGAATTTACCTCTTTTCAACAAATTTGTGTAGCGCTTCAATATTATCAATTACAAGTGAGTCAGCTTGAGAGCAACACTCCAATGGCTCATGTTCCCATTGATAAGAGTGATGTTGCTCCTAATCCAAATAAGTTTCAAAAATTCAACAATTATGTCAAGATAAACAAACAAGTGAATGCAGTTGCTAATCAGGTTGCTGGTGCATCTCATAATGCCACTTCTGCATCCACTACTTTTTGATTAAATCATATGTTTACTCCTCTTTCTGAAACTTTACATGCTATTATGAATAGGTTGTTAGCTTCTAATATGATTACTTTGCCTCCTATTCGACCTCTTTTACCTACTACAACTGCATCTAAATCTTTTGATCAAAATGCTTTTTGTCAATATCATCATCAAAATGGTCATGATACTAAGAGATGTTATTCTTTAAAACATAAGGTCCAAGATCTCATTGATGCTAAAGCTTTATCTGTTGATAATCTAGATAGTAGTGGGAATCAATCTATCTCTCCTCCTAATTAGAACCTTCAAATCTATATGAATCCTTTACCTACGCATGATACTAATACTATTGCTCAACCATCTGCTATGGAAATTGTATATGATTCAAAGATGGATGATCTTACTTATGTTGTTAATCAAGTGGAGCATGTTGCTAAGTCTATATCTCCACCTCAACCTTCACTTCAAGTTCAATCTCAACCTCAAGATAAACCTAAACCTAAAGTAAAACCTCAACCTAAACCATGACAAAAACTTAAGTATAAATGACCTCAAGAACTTTTGATTACCTTTGATGACTTTGAGATTGTTAAAGCTCCTAATGGTCCCCTTTACATTAATGCTAGGGTTGCTCAGATGCCTACTCGTGGTTGTCTTGTTGATCCTACCTCCTTAGTCAATGTTATCACTGAAGAAAATCTTTTTATGAAAAGCTTACAATGTGACTTCTATGATACATCAGATGTGTGGATTCAAACTTGTAATGGTTTTCTTTATCCCTCATTTAGTTCTATTACTTTACCAGTTGAACTTTTTGGAAAACTTGTGAACACTACCTTTGTTGCGGTTCCTACTTCTGATCAATTTCAAGTTAAGCTAGGTTTTCCTTGGTTGACTACCATGCATGTTGTTGCTTCACCTATACATAAGTGTCTTAAGTTCATCCATGATGGTGAAGTGAAGATGATTAATCATAGTCTATATCAACCTTCTAGTCCTAGAGATTGTGTTGCTCTAGATTTCTTTTGGCCTTCCTTACCTCATTCATGTCCTCCTCACCCTGATAATCTTTTTCAATCGTATCAAGCTTATAAGCATCATAAGATTCTTCAATTAAGCATACCTCCTATGGATCTTAATCATGGTCTTTTACCTACACCTTTGATACCTCCTTTAACTATGGCTTCTTGTCTGTTAATCAAGTTCCTCCTACCAAACTTATCAAAGATCCTGTGATTGTTTCTCCTATGGTTGATAATCCTATTGATATTCCTACAGAACCTATGAAGGATCCTGCGATCATTCCTCCTAGTTCTCAACCTATTTCAAATAAATCAAAACATAACTGATCTACTAATGAACATCGTAAAAGGCATCGTGCTCATGCTAAAGCTCAAAGATCTCTACTTTCTACGAATACACCTATGCATAATATTGTTACTAATAATGATGTTCACATGCATGATTATGATGATTCTATTCGTATCTTAGATCCTATTTTGATTAATTTGGATGATGAAGATACTCTTGATGATACTAATAATGTTAATGATGAATATGAGACTATTGACATTGACATTGATTTGCCAAATATGCTTTCATCTCAATTAACTCTTACACCTAGTATCAAACATAGTGATTCTCAAGAGGATCCTTGTTTGGAGCTGGCTATCATTCCTACTATGTTGGATATAGTCCCTCTTGCAAGTTACCCACCTACCCTAAATGATATACAATGAGATGGGGAAAGTAGTTGGCATGCTTGATCCACTTGTCCTTTGTGGTAGCTTTATTGTGTGTTTTCCTGCTGTGTTGTGCTTCTCCTATAATGTGATTGCTAAATGTTGTTAGATTCTTTTATGCGATCCTTGTTACTTAGTTGGTACAAGGTGATGAAGGAATCAAAACTGTTGTTCAAATTCTTCTATATGTATCTCTATTCTTCTATGCATTGTTCAATGTTATGTTGTAATTGTGCTATTGTTCGTAAATGTTTCCTTGTGTAATCTGCTTGGATTCAAGATATGGTAGCACTAAATCTTTTTGGTCTCCATGTCATGGTCTGAAAATATTCTCCTTCGTATAACTTATGTAATCTTTCCTCTTTTTTTATTGTAGTTCTACTTTCTTTAGGGAATGATGTCAATTCATTTGCAATAATATTATATATATATATATATATATATATATATATATATATATATATATATATATATATATATATATATATATATATATATATATATATATATATATATAATCTTATGATCATACTGACCCCATGGTAGGTAGATCCCTTCCATGTTCTCTGTATGTTTCTATGTTATTTCCCTTGATTTGTCTTCGTCTGGGGGCATCTCAGCGTGGAAACGTAATCAATGGAGTTGTTTATGTTTCCATTAAAGTCATTGCTCTTGTTAAAGTGTCAGCAATGACTTTAACATGGGGGCATATGCTTTGCTCACTTATTACACACACACACTTATGAAAAAAAAATTCAAAACATGCTAAATCTTCTAAAGGTAACACACATAAGTTGCTAAATCCTGAGGAAGACACGCACTTTAAATTCACTTTTCAATCTTTCTTTTTGGATTAAGAACTAATCCTAAAAGTATGGATTTATATTAGGATCTCTTGATCCCTCCAATTTCAAATACACATATATTGTGATCCCTTAAGGTTAGAAGTGTCCTTAAGACTGGATCTCTTTTTCTTTTCTTTTTTTCTTATGGAATAGAATATTCCTAAGGATAAATCCTTGATGGGTTGACTAGTGAGTAGCCACATTCACTAGGTGGTTCAATTCCATCTTTCCAGTTGCACCTTTTTCCTGTGTGATTCACAATGGGACATAAGTTCTCATTGGGCAAGGTAATCACACTTTTTATTTTTCTCTTTAGAGATGTCTCTCTTATCTATGATCTAAGAGCCAATGAAAACTTGAGTCCCTGGGGGCTTGGGATTTCTCTTTGTCCCTTAGATTACAATAAGATTATCTTGTTATTTTTATCTCCTTTACCAAGAGTTTGCATCGAGTCCATACTCTTTCTAAAGTGGGGGCTTAATGTTTCATCTTAAAATGGAAGCACTTCCATGTTAAGAGCCCTCCGAGTAAGTGGTTTTGGGTCATGTTAAACACCTTTATTGGGTCTTTGCATGTATTTGGCTTTCTCCCCGCTTTCCACTTCTTCTCCGCACTTGATTTTTTCATTCTAGGTGAAATTAGGGTTAAGGTCTTAAGGACTTTCTTGATTCTCCCTCTTCCATGGCTCTATTTTCTAGGTAGGGTTTAGAAATGAGACCTCCTAGTCCTTCATCACATCATTCCAAGTATTTTATGTCTATTCCTGACACTGGGTCCTATTCAGATATCAAATCCTACATCTTTGGCATCTCCTGGAACCTCTGCTGCAAATCCTGACAAAGTTAGGGTTTGAGGTCAAAGTCAACCTTGACCCTGACTAGGTCAGGGTCGACCTTGACCTTGACCTCTTCCCGCCAGGATTTCAAAATCTCATTTGTCGATAATTTGGCTTTCGGGAAAGTTATTTTTTTGCTTCCGGGTCGGCTGTTTCAGGCTCTGAAATGGTAAATCCTTTAATGGTATTTAATCAAGGTATATTTTCTAAAGGTGAGGACCTAATTGGGATTTAATTCTTCAAGGTGGCCCATCTAGAGGAGTGTGCCCTAGATCACTATAAAAGGAGACCTTCCTCTCTCATTTTCATATCAAGTCTACATCACATCTCAAGCAATCAAGCTCTCAAGTTCTCAAGTGCAAGCAAGTCTTCAAGCATTCAAGTGTTCAAGTATTCATCCATCAAGGAGTTCCATTGTTAGCTATTGAAGGATTCAATCTCTTTGGAGCCCCCTTGAAAATTCATCCTTCTCCATTCATTCAAACCTTCTCATATGCAAAGATCAAATCAAGATTGGTGTTGAAGATCAAAATACCATTTATTGGAGACATCCTACATTCATTGAAGCATTCTTACTTGTGGATTTGAGGATTCGAATCCTCTACAAGGACTTCAACATAAGCGAGGTGATTTGTTTCAATTACTTTGTTTATGCACCACATATTTCAATTCAATTTCAAGGTTAATTCCTAAATTGGGGTTTGACCAAGGCAAACCCCCCATACAACCAAAAACCCCCATTTTCTTGTAGGTACAGGTGCAAAATCTTAGATCTGAGAGCGAATTTGGATACCCTTTTCCGTAATCTTTCAAGATCTGCAAACAGAATCAGAATTGGACTTCAAATAAATAATGTGGTCTTTGACCTTTTAAAAGGTCAAAGTTGACCTGTGTGAATTTGGAGAAAAGATTTCTGGGTTTTGTCTACCTCGACATTTCCAGTCCAAAATAGGTGATGGAATCTTTAAAAAGTTCATACAGAAGCTAGAATTCAGCATTTTCCAAATCTGCCCTAATTCAAGGTTAGTATTTGCACTTCAATTATTTCAGATTTCAAGCTTGATCCAACTATAGGGAAGTATAGGATTTATTCTTTCTTTCATATTCTTCATAGATTGATTTGATTGTGTATTAACCTCTTGGTTGATCAAATTGGATCTCTCCTTTGGGAATTTGGATTTAGGAGTGAATCTTACATTTTCCCCACACACATACACAAATAGTGGTGATTCCAAATTACCACTTTTCAGATCCAACCATTGAGACCTATGACTATGCCTTGCATACTTGTAAAAAATATTTGTCTTGAAATCTGAGATAAAATCAGCAACATTGTATTCTTTTGCAACTAACTCACATCTAGAGCCTTCACCTCCACTCTTCAATGTATATTTCACCATTTCATATACCTTTTTTTGGATGAGTGTCTTTTGAAAATTGTGTTCCAAACCCTCATGAAAACATGTTCTAAACTTGGACAAGCCACCACATTCTGAGCACTTGGCATTTAAGCAATCTTTTTTATAAAATAAACAACCATCATCTCTATGACATAAAAATTCTTCTAGCAAGTCTCTTGATGATTTGGAAAGACCACTTGCACCACAATCCTCTAGCATTTCATTAGTATGCAAAGTAGAATGAATGGACCGTAATAATTCATGATGCATTGAAAACTCAACATGATATTTGCAACAACATGTATTCTGAATCTTAAGGGGTACACAATAAAATGGCTTCACGGATTCAAAAGACCTTTGTGATATTTTCAATGTTGGATGTGTCTCACAAAAATTTTTATACAACATGGTTTGACTTACCTCCACATAATGTTTAGGATGTGGAGTGCGGTCTCGATTGCCAACTCTCAACTTCAAGACATCCTTCACATTTGGTGACACTCTTGAGTTAGCATCCCAAAATTGTTGAATTTCATCCTTGACAACATATGTTAGCTTCTTATCAAAACGTGGAAGTCTCCCACCATAAGCCCATGTATCAATTTGAAGCAGATCATCAAGTCTTTCTCTTCTTGCAAGTGCTCTACCCATAGTTTTACGGTCTATATTGAAGTCAACACAAGTTTGTCTCATCAAACGAGCCTTTCTCAACTAATGACTTACTAAGGAGGTTGTAATAATCCTCCGAGCAACTCTCTTGTCTTTTTCTCTGCTAGTCTTCCCAATTCTATTGAGAGCATTGAAAAGATTCTTCACAACAATGAAATTTCTCTCCATTTTCTTGTTCACACGAATCTTCAATTTCACAAGCACAGGTCTCATCTTTTGCATCTTTAACAACTACACAAAAATTTGACATTTCTCAACCAATGTCTTGTTTCCAAAAAATTGATCATAAAGTCTTGAAGCCCACAACCTAACGGTTCTATGTGACCTCTTTCCTTCCCAATTATTCATAATGTTCTCCTTAATTTCAATTAACCATTTAGGTCTTCCTGAAAGCCCTGAATTTGAAGTTTGATTATCTTTATTGCAAGGGACTTCATTTCACATATAATTTGGAGATGTGTAACGTTCATGTGGTTCTTGTGCAACATTTTCATTCCCCAAGTCTACATTTTCAATCTCCATCTGTAGATTTTCAAATTCAACATCCTCTTCACTTACAACTACATTTACGGGGTCCGATTGATTAATGTTTAACATACCTTCTCTCCTTCAGTGATTTTACTTATCTTTTTCCCTATATGCTTGAATTTCTTCATCTGTCAGCTTCCTCTTGCGTTTAGCCTTTCGACAACTGTTGCTTCCCATGGTGAGACCACAAGTCGACAAAAATCAAACAATGGGCCCCAAATCACATTTTTTTTCTGCAATGCGTGAAAAAAGAATAAAATTTCATGCTTGTTAGGTCTGTGGGGATAGGGAATATTTTTCTCAAATATCACCTATCCAAAATTGGGTATCTAATTCCATATCGGGTACCCGATATTCCCAAGTAGATGAAAAAAAGGGCGGGAGCAAATGAAAAAATTGAACTTTTACATATAAAATGGGGTATATAAGGTATAAAATGTATATTATATATATATTAATATATATAATATATATATAAGAGGCATATGATATATATAATGTATATATTATATACACTAATGTATTATAATATACTAATGTATTATATGTACTAATGTATTATATACTAATGTATATAATATATATAAAATACTATATATATACTAATGTATATAAGAGTGACAAGGAGTACTAGGACCCCTAGGGAGTCCCCATGACCCCTTTTGACACATTTGAATGCTCAAGTGTGTTCGAAGGGGTCCTAGGACCCCTTTAGACATAATTGAACATTCCAATGTGTCAAAAGGGGTCATGGGGACTTCCTAGGGGTCCTAACGCGTGATAAGGTGTACTAGGACCCCAAGGGAGTCCTCATGACCCCTTTTGACACATTTGAATGCTCAAGTGTGTCTGAAGGGGTCCTAGGACCCCTTAAGACACACTTGAGGCTTCCAATGTGTCAAAAGGGATCATGGGACTTCCTAAGAGTCCTAACGCATCATAAGGCATACTAGGACCCCTAGGGAGTCCCCATTACCCCTTTTGACACATTTGAATACTCAAGTGTGTTCGAAAGGGTCCTAGGACACCTTAAGACACACTTGAGTGTTCCAATGTGTCAAAAGGGGTCATAGCAACTTCCTAGGGGTCCTAAAACGTGATAAGGTGTACTAGGACCCCTAGGGAGTCCCCATGACCCCTTTTGACACATTTGAACCCTCAAGTGTGTCTTAAGGGGTCCTAGGACCCCTTAAGACACACTTGAGGGTTCAAATGTGTTAAAAGGGGTCATGGGGACTTCCTAGAGGTCCTAATGTGTGATAAGGCATACTAGGACCCTTAGGGAGTCCCCATGACCCCTTTTGACACATTTAAATGCTCAAGTATGTCGGAAGGGGTCCTAGGACCCTTTAAGAAACACTTGAGTGTTCAAATGTGTTGAAAGGGGTCATGGGGACTTCCTAGGAGTCCTAACATGTGATAAGGAATACTAGGACCACTAGGAAGTCCTCATGACCCCTTTCGACACATTTGAATGCTCAAGTGTGTCCTAAGGAGTCACAGGACCCCTTAGGACACACTTGAGGGTTCTAATGTATCGAATGGGGTCATGAGAAGTTCCTAGGGGTCCTAACACATGATAAGGCATACAAGGACCCCTAGGAAGTCCCCATGACCCCTTTTGACACATTTGAATGCTCAAGTGTGTCTGAAGGGGTCCTAGGACCCCTTAAGACACACTTGAGTGTTCCAATGTGTCAAAAGGGGTCATGTGGACTTCCTAGGGGTCTTAACGCATGATAAGGCATACTAGGACCCCTAGGGAGTCCCCATGACCCCTTTTGACAACACACTTGAGCCTTCCAATGTGTCAAAAGAGGTCATGGGGACTTCCTAGGGGTCCTAAAGTGAGATAAGACATACTAGGACCCCTAGGGAGTCCCCATGACCCCTTTTGACACATTTCAATACTCAAGTGTGTTCGAAGGGGTCCTAGGACCCCTTAAGACACAGTTGAGCATTCCAATGTGTCAAAAGGGGTCATGGGGACTTCTTAGGGGTCCTCACATGTGATAAGGTGTACTAGGACCCCTAGGGAGTCCCCATGACCCATTTTGACACATTTCAATGCTCAAGTGTGTTCGAAGGGGTCCTAGGACCCCTTAAGACACACTTGAGCCTTCCAATGTGTCAAAAGGGGTCATGGGGACTTCCTTAGGGTCCTAACACATGATAAGGCATACTACGACCCCTAAGGAGTCCCCATGACTGCTTTTGACACATTTCAATGTTCAAGTGTGTTTGAAGGGGTCCTAGGACCCCTTAAGACACACTTGAGCATTCCAATGTGTAAAAAGAGGTCATGGGGACTTTCTAGGGGTCCTAACATGTGATAAGGTGTACTAGGACCCCTAGAGAGTCCCCATGACACCTTTTGACACATTTGAATGCTCAAGTGTGTCCGAAGGGGTCCTAGGACCCCTTCAAACACACTTGAGCCTTCCAATGTGTCAAAAGGGGTCATGGGGACTTCCTAGGGGTCCTAATGCGTGATAAGGCATACTAGGACCCCTAGGGAGTCCCCTTAGGACACACTTGAGGGTTATAATGTGTTGAATGGGGTAATGACAACTTCCTATGGGTCCTAACATGTGATAAGGCATACTAGGACCCATAGGAAGTCCTCATGACCCCTTTCAACATATTTGAATGCTCAAGTGTGTCCTAAGGGGTCGTAGGACCCCTTAGGACACACTTGAGGGTTCTAATGTGTTGAAAGGGGTCATGAGGAATTCCTAGGGGTCCTAACACATGACAAGGCATACTAGGACACCTAGGAAGTCTTCATGACCTCTTTCAACACATTTGAATGCTCAAGTGTGTCCTAAGGGGTCGTAGGATTCCTTAGGACACACTTGGGGGTTCTAATGTGTTGAATGGGGTCATGAGGACTTCGTAGGGGTCCTAAGGTATGATAAGGCCTAATAAGACCCGTAGGAAGTCATCATGACCCCTTTCGACATATTTAAATGCTCAAGTGTGTCCTAAGGGGTCGTACGACCCCTTAGGACACACTTGAGGGTTCTAATGTGTTGAATGGGGTCATGAGGACTTCCTAGGGGTTCTAACATGTGATAAGGCATACTAGGACCCCTAGAAAGTCCTCATGACCCCTTTCAACAAATTTTAATGCTCAAATGTGTCCTAAGGGGTCGTAGGACCCCTTAGGACACACTTGAGGGTTCTAATGTGTCGAATGGGGTCATGAGGACTTCCTAGGGGTCCTAACGCATGATAAGGTGTATTAAGACCCCTAGGAACTCTTCATGACCCCTTTCGACACATTTGAATGCTCATGTGTGTTCTAAAGAGTCATAGGACCCCTTAGGACACACTTGAGGTTTCAAATGTGTCGAAAGGGGTCATGGGGACTTCCTAGGGGTCCTAACAGGTGATAAGGCATACTGAGACCCCTAGAAAGTCCTCCTAACCTCTTTCAACACATTTGAATGCCCAAGTGTGTCCTAAGTGGTCTTCGGACCCCTTAGGAAACACTTGAGGGTTCTAATGTGTCGAATGGGGTCATGAGGACTTCTTAGGGGTCCAAACATGTGATAGGGCATTCTAGGACCCCTAGGGAGTCCCCATGACCCCTTTTGACACATTTGAATGCTCAAGTGTGTCAGAAGGGGTCCTAGGACCCCTTAAGACACACTTGAGCCTTCCAATGTGTTAGAAGGGGTCATGAGGACTTCCTAGGGGTCCTAATGCATGATAAGGCATACTAGGACACCTAGGGAGTCCCCATGACCCCTTTTGACAAATTTGAATTCTCAAGTGTGTTCAAAGGGGTCTGAGGACCCCTTAAGACACACTCGAGCCTTCCAGTGTGTCAAAAGGGGTCATGGGGACTTCCTAGGGGTCCCCTAGGGAGTCCCCATGATCCTTTTTGAAACATTTCAATGCTCAAGCCTGTCTGAAGGGGTCATAAGAACCCTTAAGACACAATTGAGCCTTCCAATGTGTCAAAAGGGGTCATGGGGACTTCCTAGGGGTCCTAACATGTGATAAGGTGTACTAGGACCCCTATGGAGTCCCCATGACCCCTTTTGACACATTTCAATGCTCAAGTATGTCTTCAGGGGTCCTAGGACCCCTTAAGACACACTTGAGCATTCCAATATGTCAAAATGTGTCATGGGGACTTCCTAGGGGTCCTAACATGTGATAAGGCATACTAGGAACCCTAGGGAGTCCCCATTACCCCTTTTGACACATTTGAATGCTCAAGTGTGTTCGAAGGGGTCCTAGGACCCCTTAAGACACACTTGAGCCTTCCAATGTGCCAAAAGGGGTCATGGGGACTTCCTAGGGGTCCTAACACATGATAAGACATACTAGGACCCCTAGGGAGTCCCCTTAGGACACACTTGAGGGTTCTAATGTGTCGTATGGAGTCATGGGGACTTCCCAGGGGTCCTAATGTGTGATAAGGTGTACTAGGACCCAAAGGAAGTCCTCATGACCCCTTTCCACACATTTGAATGCTCAAGTGTGTCCTAAGGGGTTGTAGGACCCCTTATGACACACGTGAGGGTTCTAATGTGTCGAAAGGGGTCATGAGGAATTCCTAGGGGTCCTAACACATGACAAGGTGTACTAGGACCCCTAGGAAGTCCTCATGACCTCTTTCAACACATTTGAATGCTCAAGTGTTTCCAAAGGGGTCATAGGACCCCTTAGGACACACTTGAGGGTTCTAATGTGTCAAATGGGGTCATGAGGACTTCGTAGGGGTCCTAGGGCATGATAAGGCCTGCTAAGACCCGTAGGAAGTCATCATGACCCCTTTCGACACATTTGAATGCTCAAGTGTGTCCTAAGGGGTCGTAGGACCCCTTAGGACACACTTGAGGGTTCTAATGTGTCGAATGGGGTCATGCAGACTTGTTAGGAGTCCTAACATGTGATAAGGCATACTAGGACCCCTAGGAAGTCCTCATGACCCCTTTCAACACATTTGAATGCTCAAATATGTCCTACAGGGTCGTAGGACCCCTTAAGACACACTTGAGGGTTCTAATGTGTCGAATAGGGTCACGAGGACTTCTTAGGGGTCCTAACGTGTGATAAGCTATACTAGGACCCCTAGGAAGTCCCCATGACCCCTTTTGACACATTTGAATGCTCATGTATGTTCCAGAGAGTTGTAGGACACCTTAATACACACTTGAGCATTCAAATGTGTCGAAAGGGGTCATGGGGACTTCCTAGGGGTCCTAACACATGATAAGGCATACTAGGACCCCTAGGAAGTCCTCATGACCCCTTTCATCACATTTGAATACTCAAGTGTGTTCTAAGGGGTCATAGGACCCCTTAGGACACACTTGAGGGTTCTAATGTGTCGAATGGGATCATGAGGACTTCCTAGGGGTCCTAATGCATGATAAGGCATACTAGGACCCCTAGGGAGTCCCCATGACCCCTTTTGACAGACTTGAATGCTCAAGTGCGTCTAAAGGTGTCCTAGGATCTCTTAAGACACACTTGAGCCTTCCAATGTGTCAAAAGGGGTCATGGGGACTTCGTAGGGTTCCTAACATATGATAAGGCATACTAGGACCCCTAGGGAGTCCCCATTACCCCTTTTGACACATTTGAATGCTCAAGTGTGTCCAAAGGGGTCCTAGTACCCATTTAGACACACTCGAGCCTTCCAATGTGTCAAAAGGGGTCATGGGGACTTCCTAGGGGTCCTAACATGTGATAAGGTGTACTAGGAGCTGTAGGGAGTCCCCATGACCCCTTTTGACACATTTGAATGCTCAGGTGTGTCCGAAGGGGTCCTAGGGCCCCTTAAGACATAGTTGAGCATTCCAATGTGTCAAAAGGGGTCATGGGGATTTTCTAGGGGTCCTAACACATGATAAGGCATACTAGCAACCCTAAGGATTCCCCATGACCCATTTTGACACATTTGAATGCTCAAGTGCATTCGAAGGGGTCCTAGGATCCCTTACAACAAACTTGAGCCTTCCAATGTGCCAAAAGGGGTCATGGGGACTTCGTTGGGGTCCTAACGCATGATAAGGTGTACTAGGACCCCTAGGGAGTCTCCATGACCCCTTTTGACACATTTCAATGCTCAAGTGTGTTTGAAGGGGTCCTACAACCCCTTAAGACACACTTGAGCATTCCAATGTGTCAAAAGGGGTCATGGGGACTTCCTTGGGGTCATAACACATGACAAGGCGTACTAGGACCCCTAGGGAGTCCCCTTAAGACACACTTGAGGGTTCTAATGTGTCGAGTGGGGTCATGAGGACTTTCTAGGGGTCCTAACATGTGATAAGGCATACTAGGACCCATAGGAAGTCCTCATGACCCATTTCAAAACATTTGAATGCTCAAGTGTGTCCTAAGGTGTCGTAGGACCCCTTAGGACACACTTGAGAGTTCTAATATGTTGAAAGGGGTCATGAGGAATTCCTAGGGGTCCTAACATGTGACAAGGCATACTAGGACCCCTAGGAAGTCTTCATGACCTCTTTTGACACATTTTAATGCTCTAGTGTGTCCTAAGGGGTCATAGGACCCCTTAGGAAACACTTGAGGGTTCTAATGTGTTGAATGGGTTCATGAGGATTGTGTAGGGGTCCTAAGGCATGATAAGGCCTACTAAGACCCCTAGGAAGTTTTCATGACCCCTTTCAAAACATTTGAATGCTCAAGTGTGTCCTAAGGGGTCGTAGGACCCCTTAGGACACACTTGAGGATTCTAATGTGTCGAATGTGGTCATGAGGACTTCCTAGGGGTCCTAACATGTGATAAGGCATACTAGGACCCCTAGGAATTTCTCATGACCCCTTTTGACACATTTGAATGCTCAAATGTGTCCTAGGGGGTTGTAGGACCCCTTAGGAAACACTTAAGGGTTCTAATGTGTCGAATGGGGTCATGAGGACTTCCTAGGGGTCCTAACATGTAATAAGGTGTACTAGGACCCCTAGGAAGTCCTCATGACCCTTTTTGACACATTTTAATGCTCATGTGTGTTCTAAAGAGTCGTAGGAACCCTTAGGACACACTTGAGCATTTAAATGTTTTGAAAGGGGTCATGGGGACTTCCTAGGGGTCTTAACATGTGATAAGGCATACTAGGACCCCTAGGAAGTCCTCATGACCCCTTTCGACACATTTGAATGCTCAAGTATGTCCTAAGGGGTCATAGGACCCCTTAGGACACACTTGAGGGTTCTAATGTGTCGAATGGGGTCATGAGGACTTCCTAGAGGTCCTAATGCATGATAAGGCATACTAGGACCCCTAGGGAGTCCTCATGACCCCTTTTGACACATTTGAATGCTCAAGTGTGTTTGAACGGGTCCTAGGACCCCTTAAGACACAATTGAGCATTCCAATGTGTCAAAAGGGGTCATGGGGACTTCCTAAGGGTCCTAACACATGATAAGGCATACTAGGACCCCTAGGGAGTCTCCATGACCCCTTTTGACACATTTGAACACTCAAGTGTGTCTGAAGGGGTCCTAGGACCTCTTAAGACACACTCAAGCCTTCAAATGTGTCAAAAGGGGTCATGGGGACTTCCTAGGGGTCCTAACGCATGATTAGGCATACTAGGACCCCTAGGGAGTCCCCATGACTCCTTTTGACACATTTCAACACTCAAGTGTGTCTGAAGGGGTCCTAGGAGCCCTTAAGACATAGTTGAGCATTCCAATGTGTCAAAAGCGGTCATGAGAACTTCCTAGGGGTCCTAACACATGATAAGGCATACTGGGACCCGTAGGGAGTCCCCATGACCCCTTTTGACACATTTCAATGCTCAAGTGTGTCTGAAGGGGTCCTAAGACCCCTTAAGACACACTTGAGCATTCCAATGTGTCAAAAGGGGTCATGGGGACTTCCTAGGGGTCCTAACATGTGATAAGGCATACTATAACCTGTAGGGAGTCCCCATGATTCCTTTTTACACATTTGAATTCTCAAGTGTGTCCAAAGGGTCCTAGGACCCCTTAAGACACACTTGAGCCTTCCAATGTGTCAAAAGGGGTCGTGGGTACTTCCTAGGGGTCTTAACACATGATAAGGCATACTAGGACCCCTAGGGAGTCCTCATGACCCCTTTTGACACATTTGAATGCTCAAGTGTGTCCGAAGGGGTCCTAAGACCCCTTAAGACACACTTGAGCTTTCCAATGTGTCAAAAGGGGTCATGGGGACTTCCTAGGACCCCTAGCGAGTCCCCATGACCCCTTTTGACACATTTGAATGCTCAAGTGTGTCCGAAGGGGTCCTAGGACCCCTTAAGACACACTTGAGAATTCCAATGTGTCAAAAGGGGTCATTCCAAATTGTTTAATTCTTCTAGTGAATCTAAATTTAGTTCTTATAAAGATGAGATGTTAGTGAATGACTTCTTGCTAATACTACTCTTCCTCCAAATCTAGATTTCAACTCTTCTGTGGATCTACAGGCTCAATCGCAAGCCCATAAGATTGGCCAAGAGAAAAATGTGATTGTATATCAACTGATTACAAAATGTTCAGTTGAGGAGAAAATATTGCAATGATCAAGAAGAAAATTGGCTATGGAAAATCTAGTTATGAATTCTGTTAAGAATGAAACTATTAAGGAATTGCATGAATCACAAACCATGAAAATAACCTTCTGCAACAAAGAACAATCAAGCTATAGAATTTATTAACTCTGAGTTTAAATGTCTTATTAGCATTCATGGAATAGATTTCATTAGCATCCATTGAAGAAATTTTATTAACTTCAGACAAAATCATCTAAAAAAATTCATTAACTTCAGGCGAAATCATTTAAGACAGACAAAAACAAAATCGTATTACTCAGAAATGGCAAAGAAAGAAAATGAGATAAACCAAATTTATCAAATTCTTGCAATCCGCAGCTTCTCTCCAAGCACAAAATGACAATCCATTGAGCCAAAATTATGGTGAAAATTAAATTCTTCAAATAAGTCATTCAAAAATGCGCAGAATACTGTAACGCGTGATGATTTATAGAGAATTTATAACAGACTATGTTGTGCAAAAGCCCGCAATCCCTATCGTATCTCAAAGTACTGATGAGAAGCAATGGTGAAAGTATGAGACAGAGGTGGCATTGGCATTGAAGCGGCAAGACATTCTTCATAATATTGGGGCGGCACCATCGAAATGGCAAGGCTTTCCTCATAATGTCGCGCTACTGCTGATCTCTTCTTTAAATTTATTAATGCGGTCAGTTCTACAGCACTTGCATAATTTCTAGTATAGATGCTCATTTTACCAAACCCTTCCCCGCTCTCCATAATCTTTGACTAGTTCAAAGATCCATTTGGTTGTTCTTGTTTAACCTCCCAATGACTCTGTTGAGCGGCCAGATTATCAACAGGCATGGTACAATTGTCCGGTGACTAGAATCTATTTCGAGAACCTTTGCAATTTAGCATTCCGATTGAAAAAGCAGGGAAAGATACCATTTCATAGCCACAAGCAGTGGAAACAGAGTGATTCTCTTTCCCTTTGCTTCTATAATCCACCTCCAGTGAACTATTCTTCAAAGCCTCCATTTTTACGTAGCTAGGGTTTACAGCGCTTGTAAAAGGCACAACTATGCCCCTGTAGGGACTCATGCTCGTGCTCAAAATCATATTATTTTCATGCATTCCCTAACATTTAATACAAAGATTTAGCCAGTCGCCTTTAAAGACCTAGAAGAAATGAAAAATAAAAATTAGGCCAAAAATACATACCACATTTATGTATGTAGTACCATCAGCTTCAACAATCTAGTCGGCTTCCTCTGCTAAGGCACGAAGAACTTCATTAATGTCTTCTCTGGGAGGAAGATTATAATTTCCATATTTTTGCAAGCCCTAAAAAAATTTTGTCATTGTCACTCTCCGCCTCTGCTCTCTCAATTTAGTCATCTCCCTCTCCATTGCACTCAGCTTAGCCATCCTTACCTACTCTTTAATAGAGATTCTCCAAAATTTGTATACAAAGACATCCTATAGGAAAAAATGAAAAGTTTCCCAGAGAATATCCACAATTCATATACAAAAGCATCATACAGGAAAAATGACAAAAAATTAATAGCTAAAAGGTAAAATTTATCATTAACATCGGTAGTACCAAGGTCATACCCGCTGTCAAATCCTGGCCTATGACGTGCAAAAGGAGCAAAGCAAGTAAAATGAAAGGGAAGTATGGATCAAATAGCAATGGTGCATCAAATCGGATCAATATCATAATAAATGCAGAAAATACTATTACGGACAAAAATATTTGCATATGAATGGGAAAGAGTGGGAAGAGCTTCTTGGACCCATGATAGAAGTTATAGATAAGGAAGAAGAGCTAGGAAGGGGAAAGTAGCAAAGGAAAGAAGTAAGATATACGTGTGATCCTATGTCAGATGATGATGATGAGTACTCAACATTTGGTAGTAGCTCAAGTAGTGATAGAAGCTCTTTAGTGCACATGTACACTAACACAAAAAATTCAGATAGAGAAGTAACAAGTGTCATGGAATTATCCACAGAGCAATGTGAAATGAAGCCTCAAATTGGTTCATTAGCTAGCAAAGAATTTGGTCATGCACTTCATTCTATCACCACAAATATTTCTATTAGAAATGCCTATTCGTTAATGGCCTTGAATTTACAGGACTTGAGAAACTAGGTTACTCATGTTGGGCAATATCCCTCAAATGTAAGTTCATTGCCACCTTTGGCAAGGCAGTCTCACTCCTCATTTTACAACAAAGGGCAGCCATCTATGGTCCAAGGTTTTAATTCAGCTGACAAATGGAGAGCTTCTCAAGGTACTAATCTCTTTCATAGAGAAGTTCCTGATTCATCTCAAGGTTCTCATTTAGGTGACCAACTCCTTCGAGGTCCACAAATAGACCCATTGATTTCCCAAATTGGTAAAAGGGTAGATGCAATTCTTGAAAGTGTATCCCAATTGAAGAGAAATGGAAATTCTAGTGAGCATAAAGTTATTGTAGATTCAATGGGTGTATCTTCTCCACTGACAAATATAACTGCATTTCCAAAGACTTGAGTTTAAATGGAGACTGTTTGTTCCCAAACATGCCCCAGTCGAGCAGATGAACCAGATGTTGCTTGAGTAAAGAAGATAATGGTTTATTAAAGCATTTGCATTATCCCACTTGCTATTAGTTACTACTTTTTGAGCGGCTTGCCAACTGCTTCTATGCAGGATTCCTGTAATATATAATGTCCTCATGCAAGTACATGCCAGTTTTTGTAAACATTTTCAGTTCTAAAGTGTTAGTGAGCAATATCAGAGAAAAGGTTCTTGCATGTGTTATTTAGACACATATCAATAAATTAGGAAACCAATTTTCTCCCATTACATGGCAGAAATGCCTAGATTCACTTTGTCAGTATCAATAGGCAGCAAGATGAGGGAAGAAATATATTTGTGAAGAGGAAGTACAAATGTTACTGTCCAAAACCATTTGGAGAGTAATATTCTTCTCCTAATTGTAATAAGAAACTCAAAATGCAGAAGACACCAAATAGTTGGGGCATTTATTTCCTATGACCTATGTCAATTTCAATTCAATTCCTAAGGATGATATTCTCAATGTGTAAAAATAAACTGATGTGTTATTTTAAAATGGTGTTGACTGAAATTTATGAACATATGTCAAATATCCATTTTTTCTAGAATTTGAAATAGAACTAGTGGCAATATAATCAAATTTGTGAATTTCACATCCAATCATTGGATGTTAATCAAAAGTACAACACAGTAATATAAATTTGAACCAATAAACAATCTTAGTCTTACTTCAAACCTACTCTTGTGTATGTGGGTTCTTGGAGGTATCTACTAAACAATGTGTGGATCTGTAATGTCCCTATCTAGGACCTTACTCAGTTTGCTTAAAACTCCTAATTAGAATTTGGATTTCTAATGCCTGTTGTGATATTATTTAAGTTTGCCTTGCTCCTTACAAATTAATATTGTAATGAATTGGTTATCCTTCCCCTTCTCTCTCTCTCTCTCTCTCTCTCTCTCTCTCTCTCTCTCTCTCTCTCTCTCTCTCTCTCTCCTTCCCCTTCTCTCTCTATCCTACTCTCTCCCCTTCCCCCCCTCTATCTCTGTCTTTGTCCTCCCTCTCTCTCCCTCCCATACTCATATTCTCTCTCTCTCTCTCTCTCTCTCTCTCTCTCTCTCTCTCTCTCTCTCTCTCTCTCTATCTCTCTCTCCGCTATCTCCTCTCTCTCATCACCCTCTCTCTTTGTCTCGAGCTATCTCTCTCTCTCTCTCTCACCTTCTCACTCTCTCTCTTCCTCTCTCAACCCCCACCACCTTCTCACTCTCTCTCTTCCTCAATGGCCGCCCATGAATTTTTTAAATGGCTGATTAATTTCCTTTGCTTCTTTCAATGGCCATCCATGATTTTTCTGCAATCTTCCAACCTTTCGTACATAGTCATAAAATACATATTAATATATTATACATATAAAATAATATATAATATATGATATATAATGTAACATTTAATATTAATATATATTAAATAATATTTAAAATGTAAAATGTATATTATATAATATTTAATATATAATATTATATATAATATATAATCTAATATATAATTCTAATATATAGTTTTTGATATTAATATATAATTAAATAATATTTAATGTAAAATGTATATTATATAAATTATTTTTTTTATCAGATATTATATAATATTTAATATATATAATATATAATCTAATATATAGTTTTTAATATTAATATATATTAAATAATATTTAATGTAAAATATGTATTATATAATATTTAATATATAATTGATATTATATAATATTTAATATATCTAATATATAGTTTTTTATATATAATATATCATATGAAGGATGGAGAAATGGGAGGGAGAAAGTGGAGGGAAGGGAAACTAAAAATTCAAAATTCTACCATCATCTTCGGGTACCCAAAAATATCGGGTACCCGATTAGGCTCGGTATTGCTTTGTGCACCAAACCTACATGGTCAACTATTGAAATGTCTCAAATACATGTTTTTCCCTTGTTTCTCTAAGTTCCAGACTTTGACAATGTAGCTGACGACTTTTTTTTCACCCAAATTTGATAAAACGAAAAGGGTATCTTAAGGAGATTATCAGTTTTCTATCAATATAATTGCTGTCAAATTTTGAATTCAGTAAGTAATTATTAGCTATTTTCTAATTGAGCTACCTCTAAAGTGATGATTTACATATTGATTGAAAAATGACTATAACTTTCAGATGATAAAACATTTTTGAAATCTGAAAAATGCGTCACATTCTATACTTTGCCTACTATAAGGAAAAATAAATCAAATTGAATTTTGTAAAGTTTTGAATGAGTTAAGGTGGTCAGACACGGGATTTTTTTTATTCTAAAAATGTTGTAGCAGAAAATTCATAATTAATTTTTTTTTGGAATAAAATTATTAAAAAATATGCGTCACATCTGGGCATGAGTCTACTACTTATATATTAAATCTTATAAAAAAATATTATCATTTGATCATGATTAAGGTGGTCAAACATACACCTACTTCTTATTTTTTTCCTGAAATTTTTGTACTGTTGTATTGAAATCTATACTTTTCACCAATTATATTAATTTTTTTTTAGAAAAGGCCTAGTAGTTTAGAAACTACATTCAATTTCCTACAGATTCTATTCTTACAACTTTTTGGTATTAGGTTGATAGCTAGTTCAAATTTTCACATCAAGTTGACTAACCCTGATTTGTTGATTTTTCATTGCCACTTAAGGGCATAGTTTGGCCCCTCATGATCTTGCACATACCCTCATCCTCAAGTATTCAAGCATTCATGATCCATTGATAACCATTGAAGGATTCAATCTCTTTGGAGCCCTCTTGTTGAAGATTTCTCCATCCACATTCATTCAAGTTTCTTCCTATTCCAAGATCCATTCAAGATTAGTGTTGAAGATCTAATGCAATTGATTTGAGACATCCTACATGTTGGAATCATTTTCTATTACACCAAAAGCTCGAACTGTCAATACCCGATACAAATGTCAGATTTAACCCAATCCACAGGAGGCGGTTAAGCCATGTCACGAATCTCCAAGGAGGTGCTGACCACCAAGTCAACAATATCCCCCTCATCATCGACTGAGCCTTCAGTACCCACTGAAGGGAGACTCAAACCCGTGACCCAAGGCTCTGATACTAATTGTTGAAATCATTTGTCGTTGCACCAAAAGCTCAAACTATCAATACCCGATACAAATGCCAAATTTAACCTGATCCAGTGGAGGCGGTTAAGCCATGTCATGAATCTCCAAGGAGGTGCTAACCACCAAGTCAACACTAGATATAATTGTACATTCATTTGGAGCATCCATACTTGTGGATTCAAGGATTCAAATCCTCCACAAGGGTTTTCAACATAAGCAAGGTGAATAGTTCCATTTACTTTGTTTATATATTGCAATCTCAATTACATTTTAAGGTTGATTCCAAATCAGAGTTTGACCAAGGCAAACCCCTCATCCAAACAACAAAAACCATTTTTCTTGTAGGTACAGGTGCAGGATGTCGAATATCAGTGCAAATGTGGATACCCTTTTCGGTGAACTTTTGAGATCTATGAACAGTATTTCCATCGGAGTTGTTTCAAGTCAATGATGACTTTCAGTGGGGGTCAAGATTGTACCCTGGGGTAATATCTTACCTCGATCCTGAGGTCAAAGGATGACCTTGCTTTGAAAGACAAAAGGTTTCTGGGTTTTCTCTATTTCTGCATTTCCAAGCCAGAACTGATTGCAGAATCTCCCGAAACTGAGTACAGACATCAGAAAATAGTCTTTTCCAGATTTACCCTATTTTGAGGTTAGTATTTTTCTTCAATTCAATTAAGTTTTCAAATGCACATTTTCTATAACTAACTATAAGGTTGTATCCTTTCTTCATATTCTCCATCAATTAATTCATTTGTGTATTGATCACTTCCTTGTGATTAATCAATTTGGATCTCTCCTTTGGGAATTTGGACTAAGAAGTAGATCCTATATTTCTCCATACATTCAAAGCACATGCACACTACTACATTCTCAATACCTCACATTCCTCATTTTCTCCCTTACAATGTGTGTGTGTGTGTGTGTGTGTGTGTGTGTGTGTGTGTGTGTGTGTGTGTGTGTGTGTGTGTGTGTCTGTGTCTGTGTCTGTGTCTGTGTCTGTGTCTGTGTCTGTGTCTGTGTATGTGTATGTCTATATGTATATGTATATGTATATGTATATGTATATGTATGTAGAGATCTTTAAGGGTATTACTAATGGTCTTGATTCTTTTTTAGCCATATGAAAGATCATGAAAGACATGAAATTTTTAGTATCTTTATTTTCTTTCTTTTTCCTAGATTTTGTATGTGTTGAGATTTGTAAGCTTCTACCAAAAATTGTTAAATTTCTTTCTAGGTTGGGTCCTTGGGGGAAAGTTATTCACTTTGAGTCTCTCTTTTTGGTGTGCCCTCATTTTCATAGATTTGGATAATTTTCCCACTCATTTAGGTCTTTAAACATTCATTTGCTTCTTTCAGGAGAATTTATTTTGAAGGAAATGTTTTGGGCTTCTCTAGAGTAAGTCTCATTGAAAATTCTTAGGGATCCTCCCTAAGGGACAAGAAATGTGTTGTGAGCCCTTAGGATCATAATTCCTCTTTGTTCTTGGTAAGTGTTTGGATGTGAATAACTTTATTAAGATCCTAAGGAGAGCCTCCCTCAAGATTAAAAAAAAATTCAAGATTTGGTGGATGAGATTGAATCTTCAAAGAATCTTAAAATGACCCATTTGGATCAAGATTCTCCCTGGAATACTTTGGTCAGGATTACCTTCAAACCTCTCTAATTGGTATGGCTTTTTGGTGTCCTGGTTCGATCTTTCTAAGGCCTCTTTTAATTTTTTAGCCAGTTCCTATGGGTTTTGTTCTCAGTTGTGTTGCCTTCTTGGTCACTCATTATAGGTTTTTTATTTTTTTTCATGTTTCAATGTTTATTCTATTAAAAAAAATTTGTAAAGGGTGTCTAGTACCCTTGAAAACCTATTATATATTTAATAAAAAAAACAATAAATATAAAAATAAGAAGAACATATGAAGTGACCTCAACTTGTTGAAGAAGCCAAATGAGACTTGGTTAGTTGTAAAGTGTTGTTAAGACCTTCAAGAGAGCACTTAAATGTATGTTATGTTCACATGAATATTTCCATGTTGAAGAGTGCTAGAGTACACTAAAAAAATTACTTAAAATTTATAGCTTGAGAGAATGAATGACAAATATGTTTGTGAGGTTCAATCACATAGATTCAAAATATGATATTGGGAGGGAAATGTGAAAGATTCCATAGTTTTTAGATTTATTCAAATTCGAGAGTTGTTACCACTAGCCTTAAAACATAGCAAGTAGTAAAATGCTTATAGATGGTCATTGAAAGATAATATGAGATGTTATCACCTTGCATGGATGTCTATTTTTTGTAGAAGAATTCAATTAGTTATAGCGTCTAGAAAGACCAAATAGTATGAAATGACTAAGTTAATACATTGTAAGTTCAATTTTACACAAAAAGACGCCATGAGAGGGCATGACCTTGGTACCATGGGTGAGAAATATAAGGTGTTAGCCCCTCATAAAATGAGATTATGTTTCCTCGCATTATTTTCCAAAAATACAAATTTTCCCACTACTACTCATATTAATCCCATAATTTTCCCACTATTGTCTATCTGATTCCTATAATTTTCTCACTACAATTTGTACAATTTTAATGATTTCCCCACTACTATCCATATAAATCACTAACCTTGCATCATAATCCTATATGCTCCCTAATATAAAAATATCATAGTTTGAAGTGGTGAGAGATCCTTGAAAATCCATAACAAAATATAATGTCTTGGGTATGGAAGGAAATTTTGAATTCAAAATAATCCATTTAAACATACGGCGAAGACATTTATATGTGTGTACAAAACTAAATATGGATATTATCATTAAAGAAGAATGTCATTACTATCGTAAACACTGTAAGTTGTTCATCAAGGCTTCACCCTGGTCATATCGAAAATGCATTACGTTGAGGGAACACAAAGAGGCTGATGAGATACAAAATTTGTCTTGTCGATGAATAATATGTACAAAATAAATTCTAGAAGTATATTTTGAAGAGACGTGGAGTAGTGAAGATATTTTTTTGTTGTCTCAACGACGATGAAAGTCTTGCTGAAATAAAATAAAGGATTGACAAGATGCATCTATGTCTTATCGAAATAATTTAATTCGGACACGAGGGAGATTCATCAGTGAAACCGATCAAGCGCAGAAGAAGCTTCAATGGAAGGCGATGTCACGCCCAAAACCCGAAGCCTTGAATAGACGTGTAAGATCTCTCTTCGAACTGCGAATGAACACATTGGCATCGACATAACATTGAGCATCTAATAAAGGTGATGTAACACCGAAAATTAAGATGATCGAGGACACATATGGTTTGGTCTCATCGAAATAAAAATGAACATGTTCTTATCAAACTATAATTTATCACTCTAATGAACTGAGGATACAACATATGTTATTGAGAGGAGATAGAAAATTCTCATTGATAAAGAAAATCATATCAAAGAATTAGCGGTGAACAAAGAGTGTAGAAGGATGCTTCATCAAAATGTTAAGTCACATTGAAATGGAAGCATCAACAAGACTCTCTTGTCTCATCGATAGAGGGAAATAGAGCTTACGATCGTTATTGTCTTATCGATAATGTTGAGAAAGGATAAAAGGAGAAAAGATGCTTATCAACGAGACATCAGACTTCACCTAGACCAAATTTGAGTTCCTAAGAGGTAATATGTCACAGCAAGAAGAAACCCCATCGAGGAGAGATTTCATACATCAAGGTGATTGCTTGGGACTAGGGTATACTTCGATATGATCTTGATAAGTCTCTTAGATCAACATGTAAGAAAATTCAGAGGTTATAGAGACCAAATTGTTGTGATAGACTCAGAATTGTTCATAGGAATTAAAGTTAGTATTCAAATCAGTGTTTCTTGAATAAATAGGAAGGATTGTTTTCCTTTCTTCAAGACGGAAGGAACATCAAAGAAACCTAGAGCTAGAAAACAAAAGAATAAAATACAAGTAGAAACTACAAAAGAACATAAAGAGAAGAGACAAAAGAAAGAAGGTAGACACTTGAATCAAGACCTAATGGATCAATTCCCTAATTGTATCCCTAAATCTAGAAGGATAATAGAGATGCATCCCGACATAGAGCGATTGGGGGATAAGTTCAAAAATTTAGATGTGTGGACTCCACATAGAGGGTATGATTTATTTATATATCATTACAGAAGGAGGGATAGATCAGAGCCAATATGAAACCCATGGATGCACAATTTGGGGAAATTAGTGGTTCCAATTGTCTTCATAAATGTGGACTTAATGGGGGCAATTACCAAGAGCTATAATCCAGAAACAAAAATAATATATGATGACAATGAAGAACCATTATTGCCAATAACCAAAGATTACATTTCCAAAGTGTTTTACCTAGACACTTCATGTGATAAGCCAATTATCCTAGGTCACCTGGTCAATGAATATCATCAATTAGAAGACATATACAAGAGGTGGAGGAGGTTGTCTGCTAATAGGTCTAAAGAAGACAAGAAACTCAAGATATTTGATATCAATGGTAAACCACCATTTGATGTAGACTTGTTTGAGGAGTACTTTAGATATACCTACTACTCAATTTGTCAAATTTTAGGCATAGAGGCTAATCCACTTATGGATATTGCACCAATGGTATTAGTTGCAGACATTCAGACATAGGATGCTTTTCCTTTTGATTATGCTGCATATTTGGCAAAATAGATCAATCATGGTTTAGAGATCATAAACAATTATCCATACAATATCTACTTAAAACATTATTCTTTTCTCTTGAACATGTTCCTCTATGATGGTCAGGAAATGCATTTGTGGACAAATGACTTAAGGGTTAAGGAATATGAAAAACACGGATTCAAAAAACCAATGCAGATGTGGAAATCCATATGGGGTATTAGATACCCATGGTTTTAGTATTTATATTTCGACGAACATTTTGTCAAACCAGTGTATAGAATCTTGGGCCATGCATGTGATTACACACTCACCCTAGAGATTAAAAGGGTCCTTAGATCAAAGGATTACGATGAAAGGTAAATAGTGGATCACAATTGGGGAGACCGGTATGCCTTCAAAGATTATACAAAGATACAATTTTATGGGTTTAAAGGTATTCCCTTCCTCCTTCTCAAAATAGTACCCAATAGAATTTTATATTTAGAAATTATCAGACAATTGGTTGCTTCTACTTTTATGCATTTAGGTTCATATGGAAAATAGTCCCTCATGCCAGGAACACTATTCTTTAGAGATTTTTTTGTAATCACCATTAAGGGTCACCACCTTATTGAATCTAAAATGGATCATTATAATCTTTCACAAGATGAACCTAGGAAGAATTTTGATCCATAAGGTTTCATCAGCTAGGTAAAGAAAATACAAAAATTATGCTCATATAACCATATACCACTTGAACATGATGACATTTTAAGAAATATGGATGAGCCAAAGGCCTTGGAGAAGTTGAAAGCATATGATAAGGTTACAAAGACTAAATAATGGAGGAGGAATCATAACCTACCAAGCTTTAATACTTTTTTAAATATTGAGGACCTGTTGCAAGAGTAAATGAGATGATTTCTCATGTAAATGAAGTGGTTGATAGTTTTTCATCATATGTTTTTAGGAGAAGGTATCAAGGAGAAAGAGGTAAAGGTATTCAAGTTGTAACTCCTCTTATGCATTTGTCACCACAACCCACCCCTAAATTGAAAAGTATCACTAAAGGTCTATGTTTGTATGAGAATAAGGATATACTCATTTTGATCAAGCTTCAAAAGAAAGTCTTGATCCTTATCATGAAAGAGTAATTATATTAGAACCACCCTATGTTGATGAGAAGGATGATGTGAGCTAGTTGGCCTATAAAGAGCTTATTTCAGATAATGAATTTGTTCATACTTCTAAATTTAGAACATTTCTATATAAATACAAAGGTAGATTATTGAGACAAATGGTGAATGAAATCACCTCAGCAAACAAAGATGATTTATTGAAGGGAATACAAGAAGATGTGGATGAATAAATGGATAATATAACCCTAGAAAGAGAAGGAAACTATTACAAGATGTTGCTATCGTTATCTTCTGAGGGAGGAATATAAGATCTATAGTTGTTTTTGATAGTTTTGTGAACAAATGCAATTGAAAGATAAGATTAAATCTATTGTGGAAGGGGGAGAGTCTTCATACAAATGGAAACAACAATTTGTTCTAGAACTGCAAGACACAACCTACTAGAGGTTAAGAGAAGAAAAATTTCAAAAGATGTTAGAAGAAGGAGCTCAAGAGACCAATAAAGTTATATATGGCATGATGTCAAAACTAATCAAATACAAGTTCAAAGGAATGATAGAATATGCTAATAATTTTTGGAGCACATATGTAGGTACTTTTAGAGCTCTCAAAGAGAATACTAGACTTGGAGACAAGATAAAAGAAAAAATAGATGAAATGAAACTCAAAGATCCTATGTCCAGATGATTCTAAGAAAATAAAAATAAAAATCTCAAGAAACATCAAGAATTCTAAGAGGAGATTGTGGAAGATATGTATTGCCTCAAAAAGGGAGACACGGAGAAGATCTTGGCTATTCTGTGTAGTGATGATGGCTCACTAGTTCCTTTGGAACAATGGAGAGACCACGAAGAGACATGTTGGCACAGGAGCCCCCTCAAGCCTTAGACGATATCAATGACGAAGTGCACACAGTGGACAAGATGAAGCCTATCACATAAAATCTCTATAGGATGGAATATGTCATAATGAACTTCGTTACCAACATAGATACTTACAAAGATCATGATTATGTTGAGCACTTACCTGAGCTATTAGTTTGTTTTTGTTAAGAAGTTGAGAGTTGTTATTTCTAAACAAATAATATAATTAGGATGTATTTTTTCATCAAAAGACATTTAGTTTCAAGTATCCAGATGTTCTTCCTTATAAAAGGAAGTATTTTTATTTCTAAAAACATCATCACATATCAAACTTTAAGTAACAAGCAAGACATTGAATAGATTTTTATAATCTTTATAATACTTTAAATCTCAGTAATATAAAGTCCTTATTATCATGCACTCAATAGCAGTATATGTTTTGAGTTTTGGTTCACTTGTTGTATGGTTAAAGTAGCCATAATTATCTCAAGTATCTTGTGTTCAGTTCTTCACTCTATTTATATTAATTTATTCATCAAGGCTGAATTAAGTTAATCAAATAATTTCATTCTCTTTGTGTGGTTTCTTGGGTGTTTACTTCAAGGAAAGATATGTTCATTTGACTAAATCACAGAAATAGTTGCTTAGTGTTTGAATAGAAAGAAAGAGATAACTAACATATTCATACCAAGTGTGGGTTTAAAATTTATCAAGCATAGTGATATACTAACCAATCTAAACATCATTTGACTCCATACCCAATAGTAAGTAGGCACCAATCTCATTTAAATACCTTACTATTTATTTTATAACATTACTTTAGGTTAGGAATCTTGTAGATTACTTAGTAGGCCAAAACTGTATCCTCATAATACAACCAATCTACTATAATCTAAATCAAGATAGACCTGTCTAGGCATTAACAGAGCCTGGAGTACATGGAATAGTAACCATATTTGGTTCATTTCATTCATTGGCCATGACTTATTGTTGAACTTGATCATATAATTTGGCTTATTCTTAGAGTCCAACAAAACATGTAGTTTTGAGCTCCAACATAAGGCAAGGGTCAAATGAGCAAAGGTACACCATTTGATAAGTTATATTAGTACAAAAAGATAATATGATTAAGGTAGGATAAATAACTCTATAAATTATAGTTGTGAAAAATATAATGTAAAATACTATAGTTTGAAATTATGTAGTAATGTGAATGTAAGTTATGTTGAAAGCTTCATCGAGGGAGTTTAGAAGCGAGCTATGGAAATAAATTTTGTAAATTAATATGTATTTTATTGTGAGCTATTTAAATCTATAAAAAATAACAATAATATATTTTTTTACAGTTATGGATTCCATTGTACGTAAATGTTGTAGATTTATGTGTATGTTGCAATATAGAGTAGTTTTTAATTAAACCTTTTGGTATTTCATGCATCAATTTCTAAAATGATATGCAAATGATTTATTGATGATTACTCTATTCTTTTTAATGGTAAATGAATCCACGTTGATTAAAGACGTTAAATTTGCACAATCCATAATAATAGGCACGAATATTTTCCATATTCAACTATGTAATATTTATTTAATATTAACATTTTAGGTTACTCTTCATGTCCCATCATCGATATAGTAGAGAGATAGAGTAGAATTACATTAACTATCTTTAAATATATGTGTATGCACAAAAATATGCTTACAAAGGAATCACTTTAACTATGTAAAATAACTCAAAAACATAAATCAAGCATCATACCAATATTGGACAATAGGAAACCAAAACAAACACAAAGCAAACTGAAGTGTAGATCTCCTTGATGGAATGATGTGTCCTTTCATTGTAGATTGTATGTATGCTCACAATTCTGGCATTATGAGGGTCCTCAAAGTACTAAAACTAGGTCAAAGATGGAATTGCATGAAGAGATGTTGCACAATGACAGTTGTATTGTATTGCATTGCATATTGAGAGAATGAGAGGTTACTTTGGTTAAGTATTGGAGAGAATGCAATGGAGGGCTAAGACAGAGATCAAGGTTTGAGAATGGCTAGGGTTCTCACCTTCGATGAGAGGTTGACAAATGCCAACCTAGGATAGTTGGAGAGTACTAGTGTTGTGATGAGGAATGGGGTCAAGTGCAAGGAAGATTTTCCAAAGAGGCACTCCTTGTCCTACACACTCCAAATGACATAGGGAAAAGGATTAAGGAGTTTAAATTTCATTGGATAAGGCCAGTTAGGGAAGCCAAATGGGTTATGGGGAGAATGCCAATTAAGGCGTGAATTGACAATCTCCCTAATCTTCACAATTAGGGGTGTGCACATGATGAGAGAAGGGGATTAAATATGAAAAGTATTATGAAGTGATTAGAGCTGCAAGTGGCAAAAGTAGGAGGATGAGACATTTAGAGAGAGAATCAATGGAGGAATTAAAATTTCCTTTAAATTCCAAGTGGGGGAAAAGAGATAAGGTGAATTAAATTAAATAAATAAGGGGGTTTATTAGATTAAATATTAGGCAGAACTATAGTTAGTGTAGATAAGTTAATCAAATTAATTTACCTAGGAACATCGAAGAATGGACATTAATTAATTAAAAGACAAACCATTTAATTAGAGGAATAAAAGTCGATATAATTTGATCAAATGGTAATGATCAAATTTAGGTATCTACAATTGGGAACACCCCACAACGCAACGGTAAGTTGTGAGCCTCTCATTTGGGAGGTCTTGGGTTTAAGTCTTCTTGAGCCCCATGTTGATATTGGCTTCGGCCTATTACCCATTGAAAAAAAAAATTAGATATCTACAATAAGTACATAACAATAAATCGCGAGTATCAAGCGAGCTAATGGTGGGAACAAAATGAGCAAGAGTCACCCAAAAATTTAATTTAAATTTTTAAATATTAGAATTTAGATTTGTAAATACAAGTTCAAATTGACTTAAAATGTACAACAATAAAACTAATAGAAAAAAAAACATTCAAAAATTCAAAAATGCTTAATAATTATGAAATATATGGAAAAAATTATGTAAAAAATAATAAATTAAAATTAAAAAAAATAAAAAATTATAAATAAAATAGATAAAAGATAAGAAAAATCATAAACTAAATTAAAATTGGCAAGAATTTAAAAATTCCACCATTAAAAAAGCTTACCAAACTTCATCGCAAAACTCAACCACGACATTTTACATTTTGTAGTTGCGTATACAACACTAGATCAATAGCTGGAAGTTCACATAATTCCTAACCATTTATTCTCAACAAACAAAAGAAATTCAACAAAACCCGGAAAAATAAAGCTATACGGCACTTAGTTTCCAGATTTCTGCTAATTGTTCGGTTAAAGCACATGGAAGCAAATATAAAAGCAAGGGATCGCCCATTTTCAAAAATATCAATATCCTCCACTGTACAATTCAACTGATATTCAAAATCAAAATAAATAATTACTAAAAATAAAATTGATCAGTCTCCGTCTTCCGCCATTGGAGAGTAACTACTAACGGGTAAGAAGGGGCGAAGATGAAGAAGATCGAACAGAGTTTCGTCAAAAAAGAAACCGAACGTTCTAAAATTTCAGTCGAGTCCAAATAAACTCCAATTTCAACAAAATAAATTTGGAAGATTTTAAAATTTCAGTCCAATCAAAATAAATCTCGAAGATCTTAAAATTTCAGTCCAGTCGAAATAGATTTCGAAGATCTTCAAATTTTAGCCAGTCAAGATAAATTTCGTAAACAAAATATGATAAGCTGAAATAGATTTCGAAAATACTCAATTTCCAGTCCAGTCAAAATAAATTTGGAAAATCTTCAAATTTCAGGCCAATCAAATTTGATTTAGAAAACAAAATATGATCTCTCTATAACTTCTCGTTGTTATTTGTTGTAATGTCGTTTAGATCTAAATAAATATATTTCGAAGGTTTTAAAATTTCAATCCAGTGAAATTAGGCCGAAAGTACCTCAAAGATCTTCAAATCCGGATTCATGAGCAGTGCCGACTGCGTTAATTCAAAGTCAAGTGTTTGGCGGATTTTTCTTCTTTTTTTTTCCGCGATGGATTGTCAATGCTCCGACCGTGAATCCAACGCTTTGATAAATAAGTGTAAATTACGTTTCTTTGAAATAAATTACAGAGAGTTGGAGTAGGCACTCCAGTCAGCGATGAAGGCAAGACCGCTGCTTACCAGACCTGCGGCAGCATTTAGGGCAACCGCTTTATTTTCCATCTTATAAAGCCAGCAGTTGCTACCCTAGCACTCATCATCGAGCACATCCCGAGTTCAAATATCATGGATTCGTCCACTCTGTTCTCCCTTTTCATTATCGCTGCAACCCTAACGACCTCCGCCGCGGCAAAACCCCGAGGCAGCGACTTCATTAAATCTTCCTGCAACATCACTCTCTATCCCGCCGTCTGTATGGCGTCGCTGAAGCCGTACGCGGCCGCTCTGCGGGCAAATCAAAGCCAGCAAGAGCTCGTGAAGGCTGCCGTCAAAGTGAGCCTCGCTTACGCCCAAAATACGACGGCCTGGGCCGTCAGGCTCTCCCGGAAGAGCAGCGGGCTCAGCAAAATGGAACTTTCAGCCCTGAAAGATTGCGTGGGGAATCTCGGCGATACTTCAGATCAGATCCGGCAGTCACTGGCTGAGCTGAAGCATCTGAAGCGCGGATCTTTCAAGTTTCAGATGAGCAATGTGCAGACATGGATGAGCGCCGCACTTACGAACGAAGATAGCTGTCTTGATGGATTCCAGGATGATCAGAATGGGAAGGTTAAAGTGCTTGTGCAGGGGCGGGTGCAGAATTCTGAGAAGTTGATCAGCAATGCGCTTGCTTTCGTCAATAATCTTGCTTCCACTGGAGGATACTGAAAGGTTTTCTGAGTTTGTCTGTCCATTACAGGGCTCTGTTTCTGTGTTTGTGTGTGTTGTGAGTTCTCTGTTTAAAGCTTAGGTTGATCTGAAGATCAATAACCATATTCAAATATACAACTGTTTATTATACAGGTCAATATGTTTCTCTATTTTTCACTTAAATATTTAAATGATTAATCAAAGACTATTTGTTTTTTTTTCTTGACGTTAGATGAAAGAAATTGAATGTTTGTTGGATACAAGTATATAGCAATAAATCTCATCAACCAAACCAAACATGTAATTGCAAGGGAAAATGGGTGAGAGAAACAAAATTTGAAATTGAAATTTGAAAATGAAAGGGTCATGGTATTGATCCAAACCAATAGAATAGTAAATCTAACGTAAAGAATGAATGTCTATATAGATAGGATTCATAAATGTCAAGTGTAATAATGTAAGAATAGATATGGTAAGGCCAAATACATAAGAATATGAATAAAAGTTTATGTATTAAAGATTGGGTAATAAGCTCAAATTAAAAATTAAATCTTTAGATGTAAGATTGAAATTCTATTATTTTGGATTTGATGCTAGATAGTAAAATAGTAAATCTAATGCAAAGATTTAACATTTTTACAAGAAGGATGCTATGAATGTGAAGGACATGATAAAATGTGTAAGAATGGATAGTATAAGATCAATTACATGAGAAAATGTATATATAAGAATTACTATATATTGAAGTTTGTCTAGGTAACCTTTAAGAATTCTATGGTAACACTTTCACTTAGTCATTTTTACCACTTATTAGTGTCTCTGGCATGTTACCATGATATTCATTGAATGCAAATGTATCTTTTTAACTTTGGTCAAGTAACCCATTAGATGATTCTATTTTTTATTTTTATAATTTCAACTTCATGACCATGTTATTTGTAATAAATTTATATCTTTTATGTACCACGTAATGGCTAAAAAATGCCCTCCTTGTCTTTGGCTAGATAATGGTCAATTCTTTCAAGGATTTTATTCACAACTTTCTATAAGCATATTTTGATGATTAGATGATACATGGGTTGGTAAAAAATCACATTTAGGCACTACCAACATTGTTGGAAAAGTGTAGAAGTATGTGAATAGCTTTGAACCTAAAGAAATGCATCTTTTTAGGTCCTCTTTGGAACATTATTGGGACATATCATTTGTAAAGAATGTAGGATTTGACAAACATGCAAATCCACAGACCCCGAATACACCTGCATGCAACAACCTGATACAAAGTAGAAGCACAAAGATGAAAAAGCAGAACTCAGATGTTCACTCAAAATGTGAGAGCAAAATTATCAACTGAATTAAAAAAATAATTACAAAGTTCAACCTTAAAAAGGTGAATGAAACCCTAAAAGGGAAATACTAGGTTGCACATTATTAATTAAGAATTAATTAATAATGCACCTAAGAGACGCTTAAGCAACTAGAGTAAAAGGAAATAATACTCTAACACCCCCCCTTAAGCTGAACGCAGGGAGAAAGCAGACCTAGCAAGACTAAGAAAGCAAGAAATGGGTCCCGGCAACAAGGCCTGATCAGGTACCCAGAACAAGGAAATCTCTGTAAACCGGAGACAAAGGAGAAAACCCAGTGGGAAAAACCCCTCTCCAAAAAGAGATATAAAAGCAAGCAAAGACAAAAGGCATGACTTCAAGAGACTCTCTCAAAGCCAGTAGTACAATGCGTGCTGCTGACCCCCCCCGAGAGAGAGGGTCGATGCTCCAAAGCCCCCCAGAATGAAAGAACCCCTGGAGCAATGAGCAAACCACTGTGACTCCAATGCAGAGGAGTGAAGGTCAGTGAGTGCTGAAGAGGTGACCTCGAAGGATGAGGTATCACTGGAAGGCCGAGCTGATGCTCAAATGAGAAGACACGAGGATCCTGAAAGGGAATCCCCAATGCAAGTGGGATGACAGGTGTGCTGACACTGTCATGAGAGAGGAGATGAGTGTCCTCTGAAGAATCCTCAACAACTGCACCTGGTGGCTCGATGAATGGAGCTGGAGGATCAAGCAGTGCTGAAGAAGAATCCGGCGGAAGAGAAAAGTACTCCTCAGGATGTGGTGAAGCAGTCACAACACGGGTCTCAGGAACAACACAGAGGTTCAAGCTACCTGACTGCACCACATGATGCTCTCGTGAAAGAGGAGAGCTGAGCTCCGACAATGGAGATGGTGGACCAAAATGAGAAAAGATGTAGAGACGGGAGGAATGATCAACTGTCCCTGTAGCAATAATGCCTCCTATCACACTATCCCTGATGAAGGCTGAATCGGCCGTGAACTCAATTGTCTTCCCTGACCCACTGCGAGTAATCTGATAAATGGAGAGAAGGTTTGCAGAGAGAGATGGAACATACAATACATCATTGAATGTGCCATCCTGAATGCTGACTGAACCTGTCCCACAGACTGTCTATACAGTGTTATTCCCCATGAGAATATGAGGAATAGGAGAAGTCTCAAAAAAAGAAAACAACTCCTGAGAAGATGCCATATGGTGAGAAGCACCAGAATCCAGTATCCAAGGGACCTGTAAAGGGGATGCAACAGATGCCCGTAATGCATGTCCCTGTCCAAAATCCTGTCCAGATGTTGAAGAAGATGCAGAAGACTGAAAAGCAGACCCCTGTGAGGTGGAAGAGGATGGAGAGGAAATAGTGCTCTTCTGAAGGAGAGCTTGCAAATCTGCAATCTGTTTCTCATAACCATCACATCTCTTCTGAAAACACTATGACTCATCATGGTTCCTCTTCTGACAATAGGAACATGTGGGGATCTGAGTCTTCTGATTCTCCTTCTTAGAAGAAGATGGTGAGTCAGGAGAGTGCTGAGAAGAGGAATCAGATATCTGCTTCGGCTTTGGCTTCTGTGAGTCCTGAGATGACTTGGCAAGCAATGCTTGTGACTGTGAACCTGTAAGAGAATCCATCTGACTGAGCTTGGACTGCTCACGAGTTAACCTGTCACAAAAGGTCTCAAAAGAGGGCATGACATGCCGAGTACCCAGTGCATCCATAGTGGAGTAGAAGGTAGAAGTGAAGATCTGATAAGGACCACGAAGCTTGGAGAGTATCAGGAAGATACACTCATCATCTGACTTCATCTTTCCAGCAACCTGTAAGATGGAACGAAGGGACTTGAACTTCATCAGGAAGTCCTCAATGCAAGTGAATGAGTCAGGTGCCAAGGAGGTGAACTCTGCATCTATCTGGAGAATCCTGAACTGATTCATGGTGCCAAACAAGGTGGAGAACTTGTCCCACATATCCCTGGGTGAGGTCAGACCATCCAGGTGGAACAATAACCCATCTGAAACATTCATGGCAATGAGGCCCATTGCCTCATCCATCCTATTTCTGTGCATAAGTGCCTCATAAGGTCGCTGAAGAACTGGCTGAACAGCATCCGTGCAGGACCATAAACCTCATGACATGAGGAGTCTGGTCATGTGTGGCTTCCATGTGTGATAGTTATGGGGTGTCAGCCGAGCCACAGAGGGGTCCGACATTGAGAGAAGAAAAGACAGAAGTAGAAGGGACTATTTCTGGAAGTAAATAACAGAAAGTAAAATGCACCCCCCCCCACAATGTATATTCTATCCCCTGAGCACCATGAATAATCAATTACTGAAAGCACACAAAAAATGAGGAGAAAACCTGAGTTCCAGAAGCCGAACAGGAGCACAAACGAAGGCACAACTTTGACTGTGAAAAACAGCAATCAAATGGAAGAATCAAAAAATGAGACCCTCACCAATGCATCCGTCTCGGAAACAGCTTTCCGGTGATATTTCATTTTCCGAAAAACGACACCGTATGCTCAAGTTACGGTCGAAAAACCAACTGCCCCTCCAAAAAAATGCTCTCTGGAAAAACACAGAGAGGAGCTTAAATTTGACGGCCGTTTGGCCGTCACAGGCCGTCGGAGTGTCGCAGCCGGCGGTGGTGGTGGCCGGGCGGCTCTCGGGTGGCCCGCGGGTGGCACTGTAGCCGGGTGGCGCAGAGGCGGCGCAGCTGGTGTCGCAGCCGGTGGAGGGGGCGATTGGAGCGGTGGCCTGGTGGCGAGTTGGCCGAGCGGCGGCGGAGAGGGCTGCAGGTTGCTCCGCGGTGGCGCGCCGGCCCGTGGCGGAGCGCGGGCGGCCCCTTGGTGGCGCGGGGGTGGCGCCTAAGTTTTAAAACTGTGCGCATTTTTTATAAACGCAAAAATCATTAAAAAATGATTTTTTTTTTTATTTTTTTTTCGTTTTGCGAGCCGTACGGCCCTGGTAAGGCAAAAAATTTTCCCTGTGGTCACGGAGGCCAAACTTAGTCGAGTTTTATATGATTTCGACTCTCCCGGGCCTTCTGAACGCAATGGTGGCATCCGTTTCTGCTCAATCTGCTCCAGAAGCTTGTGCCTCCTTCAAAGTGATAGAAAAACCCCAGAGAAGCTGCAGATGACGCCTTCGAATCGTGGCTTCAAAAAAATTTGATCAGGCAGCAACAGGGCAGCTCTGATACCATGTAGGATTTGACAAACATGCAAATCCACAGACCCCGAATACACCTGCATGCAACAACCTGATACAAAGTAGAAGCACAAAGATGAAAAAGCAGAACTCAGATGTTCACTCAAAATGTGAGAGCAAAATTATCAACTGAATTAAAAAAACAATTACAAAGTTCAACCTTAAAAAGGTGAATGAAACCCTAAAAGGGAAATACTAGGTTGCACATTATTAATTAAGAATTAATTAATAATGCACCTAAGAGACGCTTAAGCAACTAGAGTAAAAGGAAATAATACTCTAACAAAGAAGGCTTAATGGTAGATACTTTAAAAATTGCTCTAATCATGAACCTACTACCCCCTAAGATAGTCCTTGAAGTGAAAACATTACTAGAATACAACGGTTACCACAAGAAGCTCATTAGAGGATACACCACCATAGCCCCAATCTTAGAGGAACTCTTGAAAAAATAAACAACAAATAAGGTAAGTAAAAATTATCTAAACACACAATTTAATCTATTCAACATTGTCTCCTATGAAATAGAGAGAAAACTTATTAAATATTACAACAAAAAAAAAACTATGTGGTGTGTGCTTGTAACCAAACTTTTCCCCTCACATCCTTATCGAGGAGATAAATTCCATTTACCTCAATCACATTTTTGTCTTCTCTCCTGCCAATCATGCTAACACTCAAATGATCATCATTAGATTAGTCCCATTAAATCCATAATCAAATTGAAAATAATAACTCACTTACATAACATATATAACATTTCCAATTTCATTGATAATTATAAATAAATGATATTTCATAATGCATTTCAACTTCCATAACATAACATCAAATTCTATTGCATCAATTTATTTCATAAGAATAACTACTGTCTAAATCATTTATTCTATACACTTGAACCGATACACACTCAACCAAGTCAACATCAAGCTTCCTTGGCTGATATTCAAATTACCAATAAAAGAAAATCTGGAAATGTCTTTTAACAGCTATTTTTTTTACTACTTTTTGTGTGGTTCTTTAATACTTCTGTTACAACTGAAAAAGGTTAAATAATATTTGTATCGGTCCTGGAAGGTGTTCGTAGACAGCTTAAGGGCCGAGATTGGAGCTGGGTTTGAAACGCGATGTGAATCAAACAGGCTTCCTTGGCTGATAATCAAATTATCAGTAAAAACAATCTGAAACTCTCAGCAGCTAAATTTTTTACTATTTTTTTTTTCTTTAAATGTTATGTTACACAGTCATATCCAAAAGTTCTCATCGAGATGTTCTTTTATAGTTGAACAAGGTTAAAGAATATTTGTGTTGTTACAGAGAGTCATAGTAACCAGTGTTTTTGGATACCGCACTGAAGTAAATGGAAAGTAGATAGTATTCTATACTTGTTTCGCTCTTCTCCCTTCTGATTCTGGATCTGCAGATATTTTCATCGTTTGCTTGAACTTTTAATTGAGCTTTACGATAAGTTCAATTTCCCATGTCAAATGGCCAAAAAACAATAATTTGTTCAAATCAATAAAAACTTACACAGAGACAAGAATTTATTTTGGTAACGAACATATCTCCAACTGATTTAAGTAAGGACTTTCTAAATATACCTCTTTAATAGAAAGTTGTCATTTTTAAACATTATTTCGTTCAATAATTAAAGGTGATTTTTTTTTAATTAATAGAAGTAGAATATCTATTTACTTTTTTAGGTTGATGAGATAGAAAATTATTATTTTTTTATTAAATAAATGCAAATGATAAATGGTACAAATATAAAGGGGCAGAAAATCCAATAATTGAAATTTAAGACTGTCAAAATATGCAATAGATAATTGATATATTTTTTTCTTTTAAATATCTTAGTAGTTTTAAATCTCTCTAATGTGTTTGTTGATTTTTTTAAATAGGATATAACATAACACTAAACCTCAGAAATGAAATTAGAGATGTCAACAAAATTTTCCAAATAAAATAATAAGAATCCTACTAGCTTTTTATTTTCTTTTTAGAAAGAAAAATAAAGAAATTTTGATTTCTTAAAGATTTAAAATAGAAATATCTATTTTAACTAGAAAGTGTAATTATTATAAATTAATTTTAGATGAAATATTCAAAGAAAGTCAATAAAACAACAAATAATATGAAATTTATTAAAATATACATATTTTTCATAATAAAAAAAATTTCTTTAGAAAAAAATGTTTTTAACAAAAAGTTATTTTTTATCAAATTCATATTAAAAAGATATCTTCACAATAAAAAGCATAAAGTTTTGAAAAAAAATAATAAAGAAAGGAACTTCTATAAAAACATGTTTATTTTCATAATCAATTGAAAGTATGATAAGATTTCAATTTTCAAGTTTTAAGCTTTATATCTATAAATAAAAATTATTATTTTTTATGGTTTACACTATTTTTAAATAATGTATTTTATCAATTAGAAGAAATTATTGGTGGATGGTTAGTTAAATATGAAATATATACATACAATGGTTAATATGTTAATCATCACCAATAATAATTGCATATGAAATTTATTGATTCTTTTGTTATCTTCAACTAGATTTGATTATGGGTTGCCATGCCCATTCAAAAAAATTAATTCAAAGGTTTTCAATTTTCCCATTTCATTTCCACCATGAGTTTGCTTGGTACCATTATGAAAAATATTATGTTTCATATGTACACTCTCAAACATGTGAAAATTATACCATATAGAACTCCAAAGTTAACTTGGGTTGTAGCTTACTTTTAGTAAATGTTTGGAAGCATCTTAAATTATGAAGTAGCATTTAACCATAAATTTAATTTAGTCTTATGATTTTATTATAATCCTACCATATGGGTTGTATTAATCATGCATACACTAAACAATAATACTAGCTATGATGCAAACCCTAACCCTAACCATAAATTATAGTCCTTATCAAAATCTTAACTATAACCATAATACTAATCATGATGTAAACCATAACCATAATAATAATCCTAATCCTAAACCCTAAACCTAATCTTAGATGTAATCTTAATCCTAACACTAATCCTAACCCTAATACTAACCATGAATGTAAACACTTACGCTAATCATTATACTAACCCTAATGCAAATCTTGCCTCTCAAATGTGTAGAAAATGCATCATATAGGACACACAATTTATTTGGGTTGTGGCTTGGTTATGTTGTAACAATAATCATAATGTTAAACATTAAACCCTAACCTTGAACCCTAAAATTAATCAAAATCTTAATCCTAACAAGAAACCTAAATCCTAACCAAACATTAAATCCTAGAATTACAATCATAATCTTAAATCCTAAACAAGACCATAACCCAAATCCTAAACCCAACCATAACCTTAACAATGGTATGAATCAGTTTTATCAAGTTTCCACAATTCATTAAATGCAATTGTGTAGACACCAAAACTGGGTAGTGTCTTAGAATTATTCAAAATTACAAAATCTTAGCCAAATGCTATGATTTTCATCAAAATGGATCAAATCAATTTCAAATGGACATTTATTAATCAAAATTGGACAAAATCATTTAAATCAAGGAAAAATCAAATCATGGTCCATCAAATAATTAAATATGTAAGCTTAAAGGGATCAATCACACTATAAAATTGATTTTAATCAATAATTGGTATAGTTTTTAAATCAAAAATCAAATTGAACCTATTCCCCTACATGGCTAATTTAATTAATTGATGGAATTTAATTAATCCTAATATCTTTCAACATAATTTGAGCAACCAATAAGAATTGAGAACACAATGCACATGGATCACTCCAAATAGTTGAATCTCAATCACACATTTTCAACTTTGAATCTCGACCACTCATATTTGTCTACTTGTCCAAACCTTTGAGACAATCATTTAAATTGTCCCCCCATTTTAAAACATTTCAAAGTTTTTGACTCAACCAAGGCTAAACCATGATCAAGTCACTCTACCCCCCTACCCTTGTGATTTTACTATAAATAGAAGTCATTTTGAGAGCATAATATACTAGAAAAATTGAATGCATAGCATCATCACTATAGGCAATTTGAGAGAAATTGAGAGCAATTGAGAAATATCTTGAGCATTTTGAGAGCAAATAGTGAGATTTGAGAGCATTATCATGAGTATTTGAGTTAATCTTTGTATCATTTTGAGAATTGAGAGCTAGATTTAGGCATTTTATCATAATTTTCTCATTCTAGGATTGTCACTAGTAGAGAATAAGGCTGAGAACTCTACTTACCAAGCTTAGGGATAGAGAACCATGTGACGATATGGATGTT